>CAEFZX010029867.1:0-11805 GCA_903066825.1 Alfaro cultratus
CGCGTGCAGAGAGTTGATTAGTTAAATCCAGCTCGCGACTTTTATTTTGTAGACCCAGTGTGTGTGTGTGTGTGTGTGTGTGTGTTTATATATATATATATATATATATATATATATATATATATATAAGTTAGGGCAGTCAATTTTAACGGATGAGATTAATCGGAACATTTTAATGCTTCAATATTACATAACGCAGATTATTCAAACTGCCAATTTTGACTTAAAAGCCTTTGGTGGTTACCTAGTTCACAGCATCATGATGAAGTGACGAGCGACTGCCGCCTCATCGCACACGGTCCATAGGAAATAAATGGAGAGAGAGCTTTTGAAATTAATGTGTAAAACAGAACGACCTCATTTAAACCTTCCTGAATATAAAAATGTGAAAAACTGACAATCTGCTCGGTTTGAGACGATAAAACATTTTTTTTGACAACGTGCATGCAGTGGCAGTTTATGATGTGGGATTTATGGGCAGTTGCCCAGGGCGGTATCAGAAAGGGGTGAGGCATCCAAAAACTAGAAAAGAAAAGACATCTTATCTGTCGGCTGTCACCTGAACAAGGTCTACTGCTACTGCAAAAAAAAAAAATAAATGCTTGCATTTTAATTGGTTGCGGAGTGTGACAGGAGGGGCTTCACAATTGCCTGCATAATTATATTTCAAACTTGCAAAATTAGGCACAGTGATTAATCTGATTACATTTGAGAAAATTATGTACTGAGGTAAAACATTACCTCCTGAATGTTTAGCCATCTATGGCTGAACTACGTCATTGGCTCAACATTGTTCCTGGTTGGTTTGATTTCAACCAGAGATGATTTGAACTGAGTGGTAGCATCACTGGCCACTCCCCCGCAGCGATGGCGTTTGATACAGTAGCTACAGCTGAGAAAGAGCCATGGTTGTTATGGAGCAAGCACACACTGGCTTCACTCTGACACCATTATGACAATCCATGAACCATTGGCCTGGTGGCAATGGATGAACCTCTCCACATGTAGATGGGTTGGACAGAGATGGATTGAGAACTCTGAAGTTGTTGGGGAGCTGGAGGCTCATAGCTGAATGTTTGGAGGAGGGGCGGGGCGAAGCGGTCGGAGCATGGGGGGTGGGGAGAAAGGGTGCTGTATGCAGATGCAAAAAAAAAAAAACAATATTTACATGCACACTTCTAAAGATGTAGTTGTAGGGAGCATATTCACCATATTATGTACTGGCTTGTTTTCACTTCTTACAGCTATAGGCTGGTATTCTGCCTTTCCTGTCAGCAGACTAATGGTATGCTGGTTGGCCCTCTGCCTTGGAAGAAAAGCGGAAGAGAGACTTGGCAAAGAGTGTCAAGGAGCACAGGGTGAGGGGTGGCTGAGAAAGAAGGAGGAGGAGGAGGGAGAGGGAGGAAGGGCAGATCTAAAGAGATTCAAATACACACATGTAACTAGAAAAGGTTCCGTCTAAACGGACAGAAGTTCCTTCAGCAAGAAAAAGCCACTTAAACTGGTGAGCCTGGTGGGAACAGCTCATGATGTCTAAAACATTTAACGACAAATGCTCAAAACATCTGCAGTTCCCATCACTGAGGTGTGGAGGACTTGCCTTCTTTTTCTGCGGGGGGTTGCTGGTGTGAGGCGAAGTGCTCCTGTCTGGGTAGGCCGCTCCGTAATGGCTCTCCCCAAAAGGAGACAGCGAGCCGGAGCCCATGTCTCCGACCAGGCCCTGTCCACTGAGCGAACTGTGGAAGGAATCTGCGGGAGAGAAAGCTCCGTCCACCTGGGAATGATGGCGCTCCGAGCTCAGGGGATTCCCCAGGTTTGCGTTGAGGGGGGAGCAGGTATAAATGAGGTTGAACTCTGTCCTGAAGGCCTTCTCCCTGCTTTTGGAGTCCGAGGAAGAGCATGACGGCAGGTTCAGGGAGACGCCGCCAGCGGACGATTGGCCTTGGGAATCTTGGCCTGAAGCGGCCCCGGGAAAGTCGTCAGAGGTCACGGCCCTGGGGCTCTCCAGGCTGGACGGGAGGGACAGGTCCAGAAATGGAGGTCGAGAAGCGTCAAAGTCGGCCTGAAGAGACGGCTGAGGAGGAGACGAGACGTAGAGAAGGTGAGGAGGAGGCGTAGAGAAGACAAATAAAAGATAAAGAGGATAAATGGAGGAGAACGGTGATTAAAAGATGAAGAACTATATCAGCAGTTTTGTTTGGAGTAAAGAAATGTGAACATACTTCTGGAGAGATGGACTCAGGCCGGTGTACAGGCGATGCCTCAGAGGACGATATGTCCTACAGTCAAAGAGAAAGGCTACATTAAAACAGGATCCAACAAAACTCTTTGGTTGAAGTTCAGCATTCCTGCTCATTCTGGATGAGATGTTTGTTTAATGTGATGAGCACAACACACTGATCTGCATCTTAAGGACATGCAGTGATGCATTGACAAATCCTCCGTTCTACCCATTTACAGCTTCATCAACCCTCACTTCTGACTGGCCAGTTGCAAAATCAACAATTCAATCTTTCTGAATGCACCGTAGCAAATAACTCTTCACTGTAGAAGCTGTTACTGAGGGAAGAAGATTCAAAGCTCTCTCACACACACTGTATGACATCACCACTCCTCCTCATATAAATATTAACCACTCTCTGGAGGAAGCCCAGTAAAAATATTACCACAGATTTCTATGGCTCTAGTTTGGATGAAGTTACTGTAACCTTTACAGGAGAGACACAGAGAACCACAAATTAATTGTTCACTACAAGATGGCCGATGGAGTATCGGAAGATACTCCAGGTTGTTGTGACTCTTACTTCGAACTGAAGCGGTGTGTTGCAGCGGCTTGTGGGTTGCGAGGGCATCGGGGAGTAGACCAGGCCGTTGGGCAGCACAGAGCCACAAGGCGGGTGGAGCAGCGGGTGGAGAGAGTCTTCAGGAAGTGGAGGCGTGATCGGTGACAGAGGGCGAAGCAGGTGGTCCGAGGACGCTGGCGTGGTCTCAGCTGCGTACTTGTGATGCCGCTTTTTAAACGGTGCACCGACATCTGATTTAAAGAAATAGGACGACATACACACATGGTTCATATTCGTAGCTCCACAAGAAGAAGTGGGTGTGGAAGTCAAGAGGGGGCTGTGACCTACCGCTGCAGAGCGGGTTAGGGGTGGAGCGGCTGCTGGTGCTCTGCTGGGAGGAGGTGGACTCCGTTCCATCCTCCACACTGTTAGAACAGCTTTCATCCTCCACCTGTTTGATCCATCTCTGCAAGGCGACAACACCACCCACATGTCAACTTCTAGTTTTACAAATATGAAGTGGAACAGAGACTGATGCAGATGGGACGGTGTGTGTGATGTGATCAGCTACTGTTTTAAACAATGGGAGAAGAAGGCAAGAGGCAGGTACATAAACTAAATATAGGCCAATGAACACTTTCTAAATCAACTGTGATAAACTGGAAAAATAAAAAGTATTTTAGATTTTAGACATTTCACATTTTTAAAGGTTCATCACCACACCCTGATTTCAGGCCTGATCTCTAGTTTCCAGATGTAAAAACTGAGGCTAAGCAGCCTATAGGTGAGCTCCCTGTACTGCTAGCCGTGTGTTTATAGGGTTGTCTGACCTTTTTGTAGCAGCCATAGGTGCCATCCATCTGCAGTGGGCGGGGTCGGCGCCTCTCGGGGGTGAACGGAGAGCCGAATCGGACGTAGTGTCTGGGGGCTGTGCAGATGAGTGATGAGTGGGACAGGCCCGGCAGCATGTTAAGGGTGGTGGCCAACACTGTGGGGTCTGTGGTTATCCGCAGGGGACGCTCAACAGGCACCTCCTGCTGGAGCTTTTCCCCTCCAGGGACTTTGTCGTTCAACCACTCCGTGACGAGGTACTGATGAGAGACAAATGACTGCTTAGCTGATCAGGCAGAGAAGACCTCAAATGCTGTGACAGAAAGGTCTGAGTGGTTGTGATAAGCATCATGCTAGCGTAGCCTCACCTTCTTTGTCTTGGGGTAGCGCACACTGCCTTTGTGTATGCTGTTCGGACCCTGTGCATCTCCATCCAGGAGATGAGCTCCCTGACCGCCATCCCCTTGGCCGTGTTCGGCCCCGTGTTGGCACTGAGACCCTTCATCGTGCAGAGTGTCCCCCTGGTCAGCCACCGCCTGCGCCAAGGACATCGCTGCTGCTGCTGCAGCGGCGGCTGCCGCCTGCTGCTGGGCCAGGGCCTGGCGCTGGCGCCGAGCGCGTTGCGACGAGCTCGAACGGTAGCGAGAAATCCGGCTCTTGGGTCGGGGCTTGGCGGGCCTGGTGGGTTTAGGGGGAGCGGGTGGGGCGGGGAGGGTGGCTGCTGGTAGCTTGTCCTCACCAGGAGGGTTCTCCTGTAAGGGAAGTTGGAAAGACAAGATGTTAAACCTGTTGCCACAATGATTGCAACTGACGGGATTCAGACACTGGCTGCTTCTTTGTTCTCACAGTGAAGTAGGTGGTCCGGCGTGTGCTGACTCCCACTCCAGAGCTGTGTGGAACAGAAGGTGTCTCTGGGGGGTTTCCCGTCCTGTCCTCAGTGTCCCCCGCCTCGTCCTTAACTTCAGTCCCCGTCGCTCTTCGCCTGGTTGGAGCCTTCAGACAGAGAAGCAGCCTTCAAAACCAAGCAATCCAGCTTCTGAAACGTTTTAAGACCTGGCCTGGGACATGTGGGCTCATTTCAGACTAATAAATATAAATATAATGCCCTTTATATCTCAAATTGAAATCTCAAAGGCCCTTCGGCCTCACACTATTATTTCCAAATTATGATGCCTGAACCTCTAAATTTTGGTGACTTGAAAAAAAAATTAACACATTGGGCCAGTAGTGGGCTGCTCCCATCACCGGGTTTAGAAGGTTTTCTGGGGGAAATATGCAGATGAAGCAGAAATGTCGGGAAAACAGATGAAAATCTCGTACTCTTTTACTACAGCTGATCCCGTTTTCATCCACTTCTCCGTCTTCTGCTTTGACCTCAGTCAGCGTTCTCTCCTACAGCAACACATTAACACATTTACTCCTCGACACTTCAGCTTCAGTTGGTGATCCAGACAAAGAGCAGGAGCTAAAAGCCCACCTCTGTGTCGCTGACTCCCTGCAGGTCCCTGCCCTCTGGCTGCTGGTCCGGGGTCAGCGTGCCGTTGCTGGCCAGGCAACTCTCCAGCTCCTTCCTTTGGGCTTTCCTGCGCCGCGTCTCCGTGCCAACAGCGGGAGAGGGAAGAGCGAGAGCAGTCGGGTTCAGGAAGCTCTCCATGGGGCTCAGGTTGTGCTTCTGCACTGGGCAGTTCTGGTTGCCTTTGTGGCAGGCGCAGTCCACCTTATAGTTACTGCAGGGCGATCAGGAGAGCAGGTTACAAACGCCCAGCCGCAACCGTGACAACCGCCGACAAGCACGACTCACCAGCTGCTGAACTCGTAGTCAAAGCCAATGGTGACCTCGGCGTCCTTAGCGATCTGGCTGACGGCGTAGATGCACAGGTGGATCATCCCTTCGGCGATCATGTGTCGGACCTTGGAGGGAGAGAAAACGCATTCTCGCTTTTGAATAAAAGGTTTAATATGAAAAAAAAAAAACATGGGAAAAGGCTGACCTCAGCATTCGGGGTGCAGGACCTCCTGATGAAGCGCGCATCGTTTCCGAACGTCCTCGCGTCAACGCACATCTCCACGTCATTGAATTTGGAGTAGAACAAGACGAAGGGGTAAGGCCTGGAGGACGACAAGGGTCAGTGAGAGCAGAACGCGCTGCGGTGGCGGAGAACAGCTGCGACCGGCTGGCGACGGCTCACTTTTTAAAGAAATGCCCGTTGACTTCAAACTGCTGTCGGAGCATGACCTTCCCCCGGTACTCAATGATGAGAGTGTCTGCCTCCAGGTTCCTGGCCGCGCGCAGGATCTTCCTGTGCTTCTGGACCCTGGTGACCCGCCCCAGCTGAAGCTGCAACACAAAAAAGAGCAGAGCTCCAGCATGCCTGGCTTGCATTTTTGCCAAACTCTCTAGTGTCCCTGTATTCCCCCCAGCAGGGTGCACAGGAGCGGGGCATGAGCGGACCTGCATCTGAGAGCCCAGCACCGTGTTGTTGCAGGCCAGCTCTGTGCGGTTGATGGTGTCCAGGCCGTTCACGCACGCCTGCGTCTGCGTGTCGGAGGGCGGCGTGGAGGCGCCGCTCTCAGCCTTGGGAACTGAGGCGCAGGCGGAGCGGTGCAGCTCCAGCAGCGTCTGGATGTCGGCACTGTACTGGTTGGAGAGGGCCTCCTCATACTGGTCCGTCCACTGGCGGATGCGGCTCTCCCAGCCCTCGGCCGTGTTCTCGTCCAGCACGCTGGCCTCGGACGTGGAGTTCTGCGCGACAGCAAACAGGGATGTGTGGAAGTGACCAGGAGCTTCCAGCTGTGCAGGAGGGATCAGCGGGACGTGTGGGAGGAATGCAACGCTCACCTTCATCCTCATGGATTTCCTTGAACCCTGTCTGAAAGCCTGGAAACGAGAAGCCGAGGTGGCAACAGTTAGAAACAACGGAAACAAACTAGGCTTTTAACGCCGCCATGAAGAAACCATCAGCTGACTAGATTTTATTTATGACTTCATGCGATGGACCAACAGAGTCATCGTTAATTGCAAAGTGGGAGGAAAAGAAAAGAAATAAATAAAAAAAATCAATAAGTCTGAAAAGTGTGGCGTGCAATTGTTTTCAGTTCCCTATACCAGAGGTTCCTTAACTTCTCCATGCAATGCTACAAAATGTACTGTATATGTACTGTATGTAGCCTTCATTTATTGTTATGTTTTCATATTGTTTTGCTTTATTTGTATGATTTTGTATATGTAGTCAACATTATGTTGTACTATTTTACATATCTATAATGTTTAATACATTTTAGATATGCCGTCTAAAAAGCATGTAAATAGCTGTTGTTGACAGAGTGCGGACAGCAGGATCCGCTGTGTGCTCGTCTCAATCTCATTGCTGTTGCAGCACACACACACACACTGACTCGCACACACACCTTGACTTTCTTTGGCTTGGGCGTTCCCCGGCCTCGCTCCGTGCTCTTCTTCCTTTTCTTGGATTTGCTCCTCTTGACACGGTTGACAGTCAGTTTGATGCTGGTAGGGGTGTGCTGGGTAGCCGTGTAGGAGACAGTGGAGGGAGAAACCTCTTCATCACCACTTTCTGTTGCACTGCTCTCTCCAGCTGTAAAAAAAACCAAAAAAAAAAAACTGTTATTTTTTTTTCTCACACGTTTGAAAATGTTTTGAATAATGCCAACAGTAAATCTTTATTTGAAGGGATGTGAATAAGACTGACATGACATCTGTCATTAACATGAATGAGTCTTCATTAATGTTTGATTGTTTTCATGTGTCATTAAGTAAATAATGACAATTTTAATGCGGAGTTTACACTTTTAATTGACTATTATTGCAACTTTGCTTTAAAGGTGTCATTACTTACTAAATGACACTTCTTGACAACAATACTAAGCATTCATTGACATCCCTACATGTTCATAATAGGTATTATGTCATGTTCCTGTCAGTCTCGTCAACACCCTCTTCACATAAAGGGTTGTTACCAGGGCGACCACTTGAAGTGTACCTGAAACATTCTCTTGCTTTCTGTGGGCGCCCTCTACTCCTTTCCTCCTGTCCAGCTCCCTGCAAAGACAGTGGGTCAGCACGGGGCGAAAGCCGTTTGGGGAAACGTGCAACTGCGTTAGGGCCTCAGTCGGCCGGTTCCGGCAGTTGGACCGGGCGCTAACCTGCAGGTGCATTTGAGGTGCGCGCCGTCTGGCGTGAGGCTGCAGCGGCACCAGCTGCTCACGGCCGCGTCCTCAGAGGAGGAGCTGTCGCTGTCGGCTGAGTGCTCGGCCAGGGGTTCGTGGTAATGGGAGCTGCGGACCATGCCGTTGAGGTCCATGCGGGGAATGATGGTTTGGGAAAGCGGAGAGGCGGGTGGGGTAGGGGGAGGGGGCGCGCCATAGTTGTGATCCTGACAACATACAACGGAAGACTGTTGCATCTTCAAACAACGGGGGTGTTCAGGCAACAAAAAAAAAAGGGAAACGGAAAATGGAGACAAATGAAAATGAGGGCAAAATACCAGGTATGTGAAAACAGTAACAGCTGTTAATAACAGAAGCGGTCTGCAGGTATGGCAGGCTAACAGCAGGAAGGACTATTTCACTTCAAGTGGATGCGTTAGCGGCCTACAGTTTCACTCTAACAGCATCTTAACAGACCAAGTAAACGGAAAAAAGATTAGGAAAAAATAGAAAGGCTGAGGCAGAATCCATTAGTTCTTATTTACAATCTGAAGTCATCACAATTGCAGCCTTCTCATTAAGAAAGAGTAATACAATAAACTACAAGACGTGCTATGACCAAAGCTGCAGATGAGGAAGAAGCTGTCTGAACTCACAGCATATGGGAGTCCCCGATACCCATGATTCTGTGCACTACCACAGCTGTGGTTGTTGTAGTTCTTCTCATTCACTGCAGGGCTTGCTTCAACTGACTCAGGGCTGAAAACACAAACAAACTTCATCAGGTAAAACAAGTCATCACAAACACGCACACGCAAACACACGCACACAAAGTCTAACACAGAATTTCATGTTTGGCTTTCCCACGGCTGATTAATGGTGGGATGTCGCCACTAGATGCCACCAGAGCTCCTCTTCACTCTGACTCTGCAGCAAGTCTACATGTTGAAGGAAACCAGATGAAAGAGTGTTGCATCAAATCCCAGCAGAGGGGAGAAGTCGCTGTGGTAACAAGAGATAAGGAGGGGGCTGAGCCCGGGCCAGAACCTGGCTGGGACCAGTCTGGAACCTGGCCGGAACCAGTCTGGAACCTGGCCGGAACCAGTCTGGAATCAGTCTGCTAAACAAACTTAAAACAACTCACTCTATTCACTGTCCATTAAGAATTGGCAAAAATAAGTAAACATTTTCTTATAAGGATGTTGATTTATTCCAGAATCAAACATGGCGCTTCTTTCAGCTTCTAAGCACCACAAATCTGGAACAAACTTTCAGAAAACGCCAAAGCAGCCTTTAAATCCAGGCTAAAAACCTATTTGTTTAGTTGCTTTTGAACCATAATAAATGGAACATTGACCATCATATTTGATTTGTATTGACGGTTTCTATGATGGCCCTTTATGATGCTACTGCTTTCTCAATCGGTGCCTGTATCTATGTTTTAATGGTGTTAAATAAATCAAAAACAAAACACAAAAGTTATTTTCCTATTTTGTGTGCTATTTGCATCAATAAATGTCAGTCAGAATCTAATTAAATCCAGTTACGGTGTGCAGCTAAGTCATAGAAATCTTTTCAGTATGTGGTTCCTGAAGAAGCTTGTTTCAATTAGGAAGGTTCTTCAAGAGAAGAGTGGCGATGTGAATGCTGTGCCTTGCATTCAAACTCATACATTTACCTAGAGAAGTAGTTAATAAATAGGTTTCATCATAATTTTTTATCATTACCACAATAGTACCGCAAAACATTGGAATTAAATATTTAAAATGAGGCTTCTATTCTATTTTACTACGTTTGTTTGTCACATTTTCAGAAACTCAATTTAAGTATTTCTCAAAGACAACAAAACCAGTAAACAAAAAAAATACAGGTTTTAAATGAAAATGTTTGTTATTAAGGGAGAAAAATAATCCATACCTACATAGGCCCTGTGTGAGGAAGTGATCGCCCCGGTTATTCTAGAGACAAACGGTTCGGAGTTGGCCCTCAAACCTCTCGGCACCGAACACACGCCCTACTGGACTCTGCCAGTTTCCACCCTCTTCAGTGTGAACGCCACCACTGAGTAAAAGAGCCTCAACAAACATTAGTGAGGTGTTTAAAGATGAGGTCAGACTAAGAACATAGGTGTTGGCCTCATTTTAGGAGGACGCTCTTTTCTGAAATGTTGAGAAATGTCTGCAGTTCTTTTTTGTCTTTATAAAAGACCACCAGCCATTTCTCCGTGTGGTGCTGGATTTCTGCATTTATTTGGTTCTAGCTTCTCCGGTCGGCTGGCATCCACATATGCATTCGAACCGCACCAGAGCTCACTGAACAGAGACCGACATTTTTAGGTAGATTAGAGTTCACATCTTTGGTCTTTATATTAGAGTCCGAGTCCACAGTTACACTTTCCCAAATGAACCGGACCTTCCAGAGAAATAAACTACAGAGTTTAATTAATGACATTATCGCAAGGAAGACTAGACATGTTTTTGGAACATTTCTTGTTCAAAGAGCCATTAGCAACACAAAATAAAGATCCAGCTTCCACAGTCAGTACAAAATACATATATGAAAGATAATAATGAAAGCGCTTTGACTGGAAAGGAATTATTATATAAATGTAGACCATTTACCAGTGAAAAAATGGAAAGAGTAACAGACATCAGCCAGTTCCGGTCAGCTGGCGTTGACTTACTCTGATCCAGCAGCCATATCCGAGTAAGACGTTTCAGGTGTGGTGACTCCCAGAGTGATTACTATGCTCATGACGTCCAGCACAGCGACGCGTGGAAGTGGGGGGACGAGGGGGGAGGAGGGGGCGAAAAGGGGAAGAGGGGAGACAGGATGGGATGGGGGAAAGGAGGATGAGAAGAGGATTCACAAGGTCCAACTTATAGCAACGGACCACTCCAGAAGGGGGGCGCCGTCGAGCCGCAGCCCACGGCTCACGGTCATGGGGGACCTGAGGACGGAGGGCACAAACGTTTGTTAAAGATTAGCAAATACAAAATGGCTTCTGGCTCCTGTTGTATGTCTGTGATTATGTCAACGATCAGCTGTGTTTAGCGCAGCCAACTATACATTTCATAGACTCTTTTCCTGTGAATTAAATGCTTTTATAGTTCATGTTGGTTATGGTGTTGATCAAATCTAAATTTTTTATTACCGGTAAGTCTTTTTTACCTTTCACAAAGACGTTCAGTGTGCTGCTGTGGCTATTAGTTTTTTATGTCAATTAAAACTGTCATCTCAGCCACGGTTACGACACTAAAAGGCATGTGAATGTATTAGATACTCTTCAAAATAAGAGACTTGGTTGGATATACAACTGACTATGAACAGATAAAGTTTAAAATTTCTAAGAAGTCTACAACAATCCATACTTCCAGATTATGACTATCAAAACCTCAATATCAAAAAAGTAGAGTCCTTGTTTCTAAAAAAACTAAGCCAGATGCAAAAACCTGAATATGTTTCAATATGTTAGAAATAAGGCCTAAACATAATTTATTTATTAAACCTGCTGATGTTAGCCAGAATGCTAACATCAGCATTCTGGCTAGCTTACATCAGAATGTTAAGCATTGACAAACACGGCGTCTAAGCAAATGTCAGCATGTTAGATTAATTCTAAGAATAGTTTTACCATAGTAAACAGGTTAACAAAAGTTAAAATTCTATTGTTGGACAAAAAGCAAAGTTTAAAATAAATGTCTTAAGCTACTAGTAACAAATAGACTGCTGTTTATGTAGCACCAGGGGCGCCGCCAGGAATCTTGGGCCCCCTGACAAAAACTTTAATTGGGCCCCCCACACAGCTGCTGTTGCAGTTTCTTGAGTCTATCTGACCCATCAAAAATGTCACAATTTTGAAGGCTTGCAACAGCCTTGCTTCCTTTGGTCCAATACTGATACTAGCACAATATTTACTGCTCACGAATTTAACATCCAACAGTCCACATACAGTCTGCAAGTAGGTTGCTTAAACTTTTTCTATTAGTTTTAGATACTGAAATGTTTCTCCCCACGAGCAACA
>CAEFZX010029874.1:0-23638 GCA_903066825.1 Alfaro cultratus
CCTCGTCGCCTTCCGGATTCCCGTGGCTAAGCGCTGTGACTCCTGGACCCACACGGAAACAAGGATCCCGAACACTTTAGTTATCCCTCCAAAAACAACGAACACCGGCTCAGCAAGTAAAATCTTTCCTATTTACTGCCATCACTTCCGTTTCCTACAGCCTGTGAACTCACCATCCCCTTGCTGTGTTCACATAGAGTGCCGGCCGTTCCGTGAGCCTCTCCCCTCCTGGACCAGACCCGTTGTTCCACTGCACTCCATTATTATTATTGTTCAAATAAATTCACTTTAACTGATTTTGCTCTCCTGTGTCGTGTTCTGCATGTGGGCTAGAAATATAGACTCCAACATGACAGGAATAAAATGGTTGCTCTTTAACATTAAATCTTTTATCAAAAATTATAAGACGTTTTTTTTTTGTTTTGTTTTTTTTTCTAAACTTCAGGTAATATTTGTGTCTCTCACCATGTTTTATGTACCGAGGGCAAAAATGCTCTATGGATTGTAAAAGTTGGAGATCCTTTTACATTTATTTTGTTTATTCTGCACATGTTTAACCTAAAGTCACATCACAGCTTTTCTGACTGAAATATGCATTTTATCTGTTTTTCTAATAGTGTGGCAGGACTAATGATCAGGAAATTATGACAGAACATAAAAATGCATTGAACAGAAGAAAAATGTGCTAGACTCCAACTGGGATCCTTAATAAATACAGTATGACTACATGAGTTATGCTTGTAGTGGAGGAGTTGGTGGTAAATGCTTTATAGCAAATTGGTTTGGGAATCTTTTTGGATGAGTTTTCAATTACAAATATACATGTCCTTGGAAAAAAAAAAAAAATATATATATATATATATATATATTATTTGCCTTTTAGTAAGTAGGGACACAAACACCTTTGACTTTTTACTCAAAAAACAGATTTTGACATGATATTATATATCTGAAGCCTGGTTAAACCCAGCAAAAGCTTTTCAAAGAAAATTTCTAGTTTTTCTAGCTGTGAATAGTCTAACATATTTTCTAGACCAACAAAAAAGAAAACATTCAACCCATTAGGTTAAAAAGCTCTCTTCCTTTCTTTCTGTCCCTTTTCCAACCTTTCATTTCTACTTTTGGTTTCAATTACACTGTAGGTTTTATTAATTACTGGGCAAGAAGAAAGGAAAGAATTTCATATAAAATTAGTTTGCATTTCTGAATGGGGAAAAAAAAATCCCTGCAGGCCCAGAGTACTTACAGTTTGGTCAATTTAGACTTTGGTGCAGAATGCTTGGACACCAGCAGTGTAAAAAGTTTAAAACTATATGCTCCTTTCATGCCCACCTCTGTCTAGTGTCAGAGTTTAGGTTGTGGAGCTCTTCCACTGCCAGCTGACGGGTCTCAACAGTCTGAGCCCCCCAGTGTCATCTCTCTATTACGCGAGCATATTCAGACTCCTAATTGGTTTTACTATCTCAGCTGCTCAGTCCTCTGTTAATAATGTCTAAAGCTTTCACATGAAGACACGAGAAAGCTTCTGGCTGATTCTCTTTAATGAAAAAAGTGCTTTTCTGTGTAGTTCTGGGACAACAGAAATGTTTGCGCGTGCACTTGGGGCCGTCGGCTCTTTACGGGTGGGTGGCTTTGCTTCAGATTTTTGTTTACACAAGTCGTTGCTCCCATGTGGGGTTTCTTCTTGCATAAAAAGCTTCCTGGAAAAACTCAAGAAGTGCTACTAGCGATGCCAAATGAGCAAACGCACAGCGCCATCGTTTGTCTGCGACACCGCTCAGCCGTGGGACTGAAACTGATAAAAAGAAAGCCTTTAGGAGGATCACTCCATCCCCTCCAAGACACATTTCACTTCTGAGGACCCTAATCTTCTCATTCAGTGTCAAGCCGGAGCTCTTAGTTACAATACTATCTTAGCCAAAAATCCAGCAGTCAGCAGAAGACGAAAAAAATAAATAAAAGACTTTTTTTTTTTTTTTTTTTTTTTGCTCTTTCATCATGATTTGTGTGAATAATGTCCGGATCCCAGCATGTAAATCAACTGCCTCCGACCCAAAGAGACCTTCCAGGTCCTGACTGCAGTTTGAAATACATGACGTAAAATGAGACATTTACATAAATTTTCAATGTCATACAAGAGCAGTCACACAGGACAGCTTAATGAAAAGATCAGAGAAATGAACCCAAGGCTGTAGATGGAGGAGAAATGAGGCATTAAAACGATAGGACGTCTCATGGGCATGGGGGGGAAAGAGTGCTCTCTTTCAGCTCTGCGAGTTGCACAAGGACACTCTGCTTTAATCCTAAAATCACCCTCCATATCCTTCTCATCTGCTGCCATATTCCCCGCGTGGGTCCACTCAAACAGGCCTGCCGAGTTGGAAAAAGCAGCCAGCTTGCATTAAAAGTTTAAAGAATTCCTCTGGAGCAAGTTCTTGATTGTTAGAGAACTCTACCTGTGTGTTATATGGGAATGAGTTGAAAGCGCTAATCATTATTAGCCTGACTTTAATTGAAATGATTTTTACGATCATCTTAAGTAACAAAACGACAGATGTAGCTTTTTATACAGCTTCATGTGGCCAGATAAAGCTGCTAGATGTTTAAATATTCTGCCTGAGATTCTAAGTTTGTTGAAGTCCAGGCACCATTGGTTCCTGTTGAAAGATATACAATGGACCCCCTGGAGGCCAGGTACTGCACTTAAAACTGCCCATTTTAATGGTTAAAACACCAAATATGCCTTATTACTCATTAATATGCAGAGTCACAATCATATTAGCTCTACTAAATATGCTAACATATTAACGGTTTCCCTTGTGAAGTACACCCAATAAGCACAAAGGAAAATAAAAATGGGGCTCCTTGATTGGCTGGTTTGCAAACTTTAGCCTGTAGCTTGTCAAGTAACGTGTATTTATCTCAGCTTCCCAAGCTGCATTTTCCTCTGAATATTTAAGATATTCTTTGAAAACATCTGTGAATATGCACATTTTCCACAAATAATTTAGAGTTATGTTTAAAATGAAATATACTGACCCATGAATAGGCAGAGGTCCACTGTTGTCCAGTTCAGCTCCATTATTTGGGCAAAATTTCAACCGAAAACATGGTGCAGCTTTTCAAAACAGCAAACTCTGATCCAAAGGAATGTGCAAACCATTTAAAAAAATGTTAAAAATATGTATGCCTGGATTAAAAAACAACAGATAATGCCGCTAACAGCAAAACATTTTTTTCCATAAGTGAAATAATCTGCCTGTGGAACAGTTGTTTTTTTTTTTTCCATCAATCTTAAGGAATTATTGACTTAAAACAAGCTGGTATATCTTACTGAAAACTTCCTTGTAAGTTAGTTTCATCTCATTTCAAGTATAGTAAGATATTTGAACTAGACATAAAATACTTGGTAGGATGTAGAGTTTTTGTATCATGATATTTTTAATTACGGCATGTAGAGAAGCAGGATATTAGGAAAGATTTAGAAGCTTTTCACCCAAACTGTGGAGCTATGGAGCATATGTGTAAAATTTGGTCTTTTTCTGTCATGCCAATGCAAACACTCATGAATAGTAAACATGTTGGCCATGTGTCACGTTTAGAAGGCTGAGCACAGACTGGATAACCGACTTGCCGGTTGCCATGACCTGAATGTGACAGAATGGTATTGCCATGCAGCTCGTACGGCGAGCCAGTAAATTAATGCTGCACAGCCTGGGACTTCAGGACTGAGGGTTTGCTTTGGCTGACTTATGCAAATACAACCTGAGCTGAAACCTCCAAAATGAACAAGAGGCTTGAATGGGAACTTGTAACCATTAAAGTAATGTCATCCGGGACGCTCAGAGAGGAGCACATCCCACCTGCCTGAATAAAGATAAAAGGAGAAGATGGTCAATAAATATTTCATAAGCTTCATTATTGCATATTTATAGTGAGTCTGCCACTCAGTAAATTACCCAAGTCTATGCTGGAGAAGGAGTCTCTGGCCCACAAAGTCGCACCGTGTAGTGGAGAGAACGGCTGAGTCATCTAATTTAACTGTCCTGTCAACTTAAGTCCTCACAGTCGTTACTCTCAGAGGACTGACTGCACCGGTGGAATGTAGTTAGCTGCAAAGTTTGTCTTAGAAAGCATCGGGACACAATTTAAAGTGAGGAAGCTCATACCTGACAGAGAGCCAGTGCTTTTTGTTTCTTTGGAGAGCCTCTATCAGGTCATCCAGCGTGATGGGAAGGAAATAAGTAAAAAAGGTGCAACTGGTTTAACAGCAAACAATGTGGTGAAGACGTGTATGAATTACAGACTGTTATCTGAAAACAGTCTGTAATTCATGCTGTTAAAGGGGAAGAGTGCCAACTGAAAGGCTGCTTTGTTATTCCAAGGAAATCAGGTTGAAATAGAAGTGAAACACTGAAAGGTGAATGTCACTTCAATCACAGTTAATTAGTATAATCAAATTAATCAATTTGTGTTTCCATGGATTCAACCCTCAACAATTTTTAAGCTTTGATCCATCCATCCATTTGTGTCTCTTTATTTCCCTACACATTGAAAAATTGTGGCTCAGGTCAGAAGAACTCAGAACAAAGACATATCTCTCTTTAAATCTACAGTGTATAAGTGTCATTTTTTTAAAATTCTGTTTTTAACATATTTGTTAAAACTGTCCCTGTATTGTGACAGTTTGTTATGAGACAGGTAATCTGTTGTGGTGAACCATCTGTAGCATAGCAGAGAGCAAGAGGGAGCATGTGAGCAGCTTGTACAGGAGCATAATTGACAGCAGTAAGACTCTCCTTCTGGCTCTGATTGGTTGTTTTTGACAGAGCTGTGTATTTCTACAGTTAGCACTGGGAGCACTGGGGAAAAGCAAAGCAGCTCGATCTTTTCACATATTATCTATCTTATGTTATTCTGTCACGACATAGAGACAGTTTTAACAAATATCCTGAAAACATACTTTTTTATAAAATTTACATACTCCAGTTTAAATTTATTTCCATTTTGTCGCACTGCAACAGAAAAACCTTCGAAGTTACTTCATTAAAACTTTATGCAAAAAAGAAAAAGAAAAAATTTAATATGAGGCGTGAACTGGCATTCAGCCTCCTTCTAAAGTCAGAGCATTCCTGCAGGATTCCTTTTGTGACATCTAACAAGTTTTCTTTGCTAATTAACTAGAATTCAGTGATATTAAAATAGAATTAGATCACATAAAATAGCATATTTCCTTGCAGTGTTTGCACTGCTCAATACGAAGCATCCAATTGTCTGATCTGGTAAATAAGAAACAGAAAAAAGAAAGGCTTTAGTCTGTGGCACCCTGGGGTTGGAGCCACATCATCCCTGTCAAAACTACTCAGGTCTTTCTTTCTTCATAAGCGGCTTTCTTATTCTTCACTTAACTTGTTCCATTATATGCTCCACTGTTTTTCCATCAAGGACCACATGCAGAGTCAGTAAACTTGGGTTGACATAAAAAATTGTTGATGCCAATGTCAGGTTTAGTTTAGCTAGATATCTTTTAGTAAGCCTGGATAAGTTGAACCTCCTCTCTAATACAGGACCCACTTACAGTCCTGAAGTGACTGGGGTCTTGTACGTTTTTGATGGGTCCTGCTCCAACACAGCCCATTCCAATGAGAGAGTAACCCTCACTATTCCATTAAATTCTGCTTAAGTTTGATTATGATTCATTCCATTCAGGTTTGTTGAACCAGGCAAACATCAAAAACATGAAGGTCACCAGCCCTGATGTACAGAATTGGACATTCCTGAACGAAAACATTTGGCGACCTGTTCATTCCAACTCTTTAAGAAGAACACTGGTGGTGACACACCATGTGCTTTGACAAAGCTTCCTTTGGGATGTTTTTTTTTTTTCCATCACAGATGGAGTCCCTGTTTTTTGACTTTCCACTTCTCTTCATATTCAAAAAGAACTGAAAGTCAAATGAGCTTGAAATATGAATAATTCTGACAAGCGAGCAGCTTGTGATGCTGGCTGCCTGGAAATAAGCCGGATGTGAAGCCTGTGGATTTTAAGATTGGATGAATAATGAATGGCAAAACAGGCGAGTGAGGCGAGTACTGCAGCCATCCTCCACTGAAGCTGTGGAAGAAAGTGAATAAAAGGGCAAAACAGAAAACCTCACAATTGACTTGACTCATTTGAAGAATCAGAGTGGAAAGAAAGGGGTCTCTTTGGCAATTTCTCCCAACCTAGAGCCACTAATTTTAGGCACTTAAGTATGGTCTAGGTAAGGCTTGCATAATGGAGGAAATTACAGCCTCTAACACGCTCTGTTTGCAGTTCCAGGACATCAAACTGCTCTGAGCATAAAGAACAAACCTGGAGAGCTTAATAGAGGCAATTTCCTGTTCCAATTTAGGTACTCTCTGAACTTAAACTTCACTTAAAGGTTTTAAACTTCAACCATTGAAGTCATGTTATATTTCTGTTTCCTTGGAGATGAAATAAAGTCACACATTTTTAAAAGCGTGGCTGTTTTCAAAAATTCAAAATGCACTCAACACATACTGTTTTAGGAAAAACTCTAGAACTTTAACCTGATTTTATTTTGTATGAGCTCTATAAGAGCATTTAACAAATATTTGACCTAAACCGTTCAGCTGACTCACTTCCAACTGTTTAATTATCACATTGGATTAATGCCTTGAATCTCTTGAAAGGGCAAAATTCGCAGTTCCATTTCTAATATGAAACTAAACTTTCCCCCCACAGTAAAAGAAAGCATAAGCAAACAGCCAAGGCGAAAGTTTCTGATGGTCACAATAACTTGTTTTCAATGCAGTAACAATTGTTGTCAGCAGCTTAACCTTAGGATTTGCTGAAAACAACAACTGAATAAAATATATCAGTTTGGGACAAATATCAAAACTCCCTAGTTGGAGCTCCATTGTATTTTTTCTAAATGAAAGTAATTTCAAAACTCCTTGCTGGAATTACCACTTTCCTCAGATTTAATTACAGGTCATTGTTTTGTGTACGAACCAATGATCCATCTTCCATTCTTGGAGGCAGTGCAGCTTTCTGCTGTGAAACCTGGCTGCACATTCACATCTCAATATAACATGACCAGGATTTATTAGTGTTTGCAACATGCATTAGTGAGTTATGGAAGGAGAAACCTCTTGAAGTTGCTGTGATAAACAACTAATCATATGAAAGAAAGAAAAAAAATATGTTTTTCATTCACTAGTCAAGTAGATGAACTATAAGGACAACACTTTGTTTGAGATCAGGCCCACAAACAGAAGAGCCATTAATACAAACAGGCTGAACAGCAGATTCAATCATCTGCATGGAGGCCTGCAGACCTCAACGACGCGCTCTTGTCTCATTGTCTCATGTGACTCATCATCTTCTCCCCTTGTCTTGTTTCTTCCAGTTGATTGCAAACGAAATCAAATTAGCAGCAGTCTTATTCTAACCTAATTTTATAAGCAATTTAATTTGAAGAGGCCCAAATTTGCAGCAAAAGCAGGCGTCATTCGTTTTTACAAGCATCCTTAATCAGTCACATGCCCTTAGCAAGGCGTAGAATTTTCTCTCCCACAACTTTCCCCTGACTTGCACCATCCGCGCCAATCCTTTTTAGCCCAATCGATTCATTCGGTTTACCTCAATGACACTGAAGCCCGTCGGAAATATTCCTCCCCTAAAATCTTCCTTCCCCTTCCCTCTAAACGCCTGCTCAGGCCCGCTATGATGAATGATCGCCCGCGCCAATCAATTCTGTTTAGATATGCTCGCTTCTGGAGAGGACAAAAAAAAAAAACCAAGATGGATGGATTTTTAGAGTTATTCAACACAGAGGCCCAAGGTTATTGTTATTTGGGATGGCGGCCAACCTGATATTTTCACAGGTAGGGCAGACTGAGTAACTGTATTACTGGAGATTAACCTCTGGGAAAAATACCACTGGATACAGAAAAGGCCCAGCGCAAGGAGAGCTCGATAAAGCGCCTGCAACCTTATTCACTTCTATTTATTTAGTCTCCCTGAACAACCAAAGTAATCTCAGAGCACTTTACAGGGAAGATGAGTTCAATACAGCACCAAATAAATACAGTTTGTGTCAATCTAATTATAATTCTGCTAAATCTAATTACAAAGGCAGATTAAACTTTTTTTTTCCTTGCATTACCACTTTGTTTTTGGCCCAGTATAAACATTTGATCATTCTTGACGGTTGTTCGAAATAAAGTCCATCTGTTTTTGTTCCTCAGTTGTTTATTCAATCAAAATAATAAGAAATTATGTTTTCTTAAAAGTGGATTAAATGTGACAAATAGCAAAGATGGAATTCTCCACAACAGACTTAGATAAAGTAACATCTTAATGCAAACACCAGAAGTAAAGTCTGGTCAGTCCCTCTTTGTTCATAGTTTCTGTTGCATCTCCAGCTCAGTCTATTTTTAATGAAATAGATCTCTACCTTGTTTTTCTTTGTGAATTGTCCCATGTATGGATGGTTTTCATGTTTTTCTGTTGGATCCAAGTGCAGACAATATAGTGTTAACCTTATGTTGTTAATGAGTTTACTGAAGAAAAAGACTTAAGCTGGGGACAAACTACACTTTTTGCTCCACAATTTCAGACCATATTCCCAATCAGGGAAAGTTTGTGTCCATTTGGAGGAGCCGTGGTCTGTCAGCACAAAGATCTGTTGATGTGAAAAGAGATGAAAACTGGAATTTTGAAGGAAACAGGATCAGCCAACCTCAGTCAAACAATTTTTGAGTCAAATGTGGAGCCAGTTACTGACCTGACATCAAATTTGACGACAGCTAACAAAAAATAAAGACTTGGAGCCAACTTTTTTCTGTATCTATACAACATTAAAGTGAAAACAGTAAAAAAGAAATAAGAAGGTAAATGGACTTTAACAAATAGACATTTCTACATGAAACATTTTCACATATGAACCTATTTATCTTACATTCAGATTTTTTTTATTTACACTTTCTTTTTCACAATGTAAAAATACAAAAATCCAAATTACAATACACACTCAGGAGGGTGAAAAATAAAACAGACATTTATAGGTTCAAATAAAATGTTCCACTGAGCTCTCTGATTTTTTTTTTTTTTCTTTTTGTCAAAGTTGATAATATGTCCTCTGCAAACAGGTTGATTTTAAAATCATATTTATACATGATCATGTCTCTTGTGTGGTATGCTCAAATAGTGCAGCAAATATTGGTGAAACTGAACATATAAGACAATAAATTGGCAATAAATGTGCACTTACCCATGTTGAATGTCAAAAGTCTAGCTAGCTGTTTTGGGTATGTTAGCAGCTAATTACTAGTAGCCTCAAATGCCTGGAGTCACAAAATGTAGTGAAGATGTCTGCAGGCGACTCAAACTTTAGCCTGACTGAAAAGAAAAAGAAAATCTACACAGAATAATTCAAGATTAAATTGTTCTGCCATGAAAAAATTTAAGACCCATGATAAATGTATTTATTGCAAAGTAATTTTTTAAAGATTTATTTAAGAATTTTAAGGCTTTAGTTTTAGGTGCATAGATTTAATGGTTCATAAGAATGCTTGAACACCCAGCACAGTTTTGTCAATTTTAACCAAGGCCAGTGGTTAACAAGAAAGTGCTGCATGCATTCTGGACTAAAACCATGTCTTTGTAGTGTTTAAAGTAAATATGTCCGTTCAAGCCTGTCAAATGCTTTTTTTTTTGGATCCAATGAAAATAAAATCACTGGATGTGGCAGAGATGTGGTTCCATTAATTCTTTCAAATCATCTTCTCATATAATTTGCAGCATGGTGACCTTTTACAACCCTTCTTGGTCGAAATGAACCGATGCAGGAGCCACTTTTTCTAACAGTATAGCTAGTATTTTAGCAAATATTATATAACCTGTATTCAGCATACTAAAGGGCCTACATTACCAGTCTGTTAGGGTCAGTTTTCAAGGGGTGATATTCTGCAAGGTTTAGTCATTTCAGATCAATCAGATGATGGTTGATTAGCAGAACCTCTGCAGAACTTTGACACACTGAGGACCATTTCAGTGAGCTGTGTTGGAGCAGAGACATATCCACACCAGCCCTTGAGGATGGGAGCTAAACAACCAGGACCTGGTGCTGTGATGACTGTGAAAGTTGTGTCGTGTGTCCTGAGCTTTATAGAACAACTGAAGCTCTGACATAGGAGACTTGAGAAAACAACTGACTGGAAACTGCAAAGCAACTGGAGCACAGAGAAGCTAGCATGGAGGATACTTGACAGTGAAAAACAGGAGAATCTGGCGAGGAAACTGACAAGCTTATCACTACTTGGAGAATTGATGAGTGGCATGAGAACCAGGCGTGACGAATAAGGAGGAAAATAGAACCAGACCAGGGACACTGAGGGAAGGTGACTAATAAGAAGCTGAACAAATGCACAAAATCATCACCTCAGGAAAACGACTAACATCATTCTAACTAAGAAATACAAAGGAATAGGAAAATACTCCTCTAAACTTACCTTACCTTGCCTGAAGGGAGTCATACCCCATAAATATTCTGCTTTTTTTTTTTTTTCCTTTCACATTTTCCTCAAAAAACATGTTTTTAATCATCAAATAGGTTAATTTTACTTTAATTTTCCTCTGATTGTGTTAATCAGATCTCGCAAACGTGCAATCGTTAAAATAGTTTAGGATATTGTTAAGCCCCAGGCATAAAATGTGTTTTTCACACTATTTTTTGGACCTTCCAACTTTATTGCATGTAAAGTTGAAAGTTATAAACCTGCATGACAGTTCAGGTCACTTCCTAATTTTATATTTTCTATAGAATTTCAAATTTATTGCTTCATGAAATGTTTTACCGGTAAATGCGTCTCTCATTTTGTAATGTTTCAATACTTAATATCGAAGAATTCAAGTGCACCCAGGATCTGAACAGTAGTTGATACTTTCACCGACTACTAAACTGGAATGTGACTCGAAAACTTGCCAGGCAGTTGGAGCCGCAGCTCACATGAAATTGTGCCATCCAACAGCGCCATCATGTGGTTTCTTTATACTACTGCACATCCGATCAGACCTTATTACTATTAATTACTATAGTTTTAAAATATTTAGCATTAATATTACTGTGAAGACAAGTGAATAACACATAAAATTCATGCAAAGCATCAACATTTTTACTGTTGACTCTTATCCCTCACTCAGGATATCAACTTCTGGACCAAATCCTGACTCCTGACTGATCTCCAGCCGTTATGATCTCATCGATGTCATCATTGGAGAAAATTACAAGTTATTTGGTTTCTATTTCTGCACCTGCCTTTGGAGAACTGATCAGATTATCAGCAGGGTTTAGATCGGAAGAGTTTTCTGACCAAAAGTCTAGTAAAGTTTTAATCTTTGAGACTTTCTTATCACTTCAGCCTTGTGGCATGCTGCTCTAAAATGCAAGAAGCTTATTGATAGGTCATCAATAAGCTGTTGCTAGAGTTTTGAAAGTATCTGCTTTTGCAGGACATATTTGTTACTTTGGCGCCATTACTTCACCAAGATTAACACTGTCAGTATTGAGCAAGCTCAGCTGCTTGTGTCAATTCTAATGCCTTGTTTGCAGCAGCTCAACTTCCAATTTTTAATTATGTATAAAACTCTTCTTTCATCTACTTACCAGACACTTGGAAACGGTGATGATTCAAATTGATAACAGCTGCATGATTCTCCTGTTACCACAGCTAACACAAAATAATAAGAATTTTAAGTGTGTCTTCCTCACTTTTAAAGTAATCAGTCTGTAAATTAGACTGATTTCAGCTTTTTTCACGCCATTCAGCTCTTCCCCATCAATGTGAAGTAGAAAGAGGAAAAAGCAAGCTGGCTTCATTATTACTAAAACCCTTTTAGTTCAATCGCAGTTCACAGATTGATCACATTGCTTTGTTTTATTTTTATATCCTTCAGAGACACAAGGAAGAAGGACTGAGTTTTATCAACATTATCACATTTATACATTTTACAAATCTTTGTTTTCGACTTCTGTTGAGACAAACATGCAGGGTTAGCAGCATCCAAATGAGTAACTAATTTGCCTTTCACACATCACCATGTGCATACAAAACAGCCTTGTTAGAAAATTAAAGTCTTCTTCTCATATAATCACATAATTAAATTAATTTAATTTGCAGACCAAATATGACATTTTCCATGGTAAATATTCCATCTTACTGTGTAAGAATCTTCCTTTTACATTGAAACGTTTGCCATTTTATTTAAAATCCTCATTTCAAGCTTTGCAATTAAATGTTTTTCAGGCAAACAAAGACTTGTGTAAACATACATGCATGATATCAGTCAACTCCTACAAAACCAATTACCTATGAGTGATGTGACAACAATGGAAGTGGAGAGATAATGATTTTACCAGGCAATATTTTCTCAGTGAAGGCTGACCAGCCTGTCAAAGGGAACAAAGAAGGAAACAAAGGAACAAAGGAACCTTGAATGAGTAAAATGATCTAAAATTGCAGAAACATAAAACAAAAATGAATATCTGAAAGCAAGGGGAAAAGCCTAAAGTTAGTTTTAGCTTATGTTTGAGAACTTGAGCTGCAGGAATAAGAATGAGATTAAAATAAAACGGGAATCGCTGCATTCAAGATGAAAGTCAATCTTCAAAGACAAAAACCTAACATATCTGGCTGTAAAAATGTTCTTTGCTGGAATTCCCACTGAGTTCATGCGCTGCTCTCATCATCCTCAATGTCAACCTTTACTTTATGCAGAGACACATTTAAGTCTTCACCGATCCCACCATTCCTTTGTCTTTCACTCGACAGCATTGCCTCACACACCTTTCCCTCTTCGATTTGGTCAGGGCACAGCGGGCCTAAGGCCTGCCTGTTCCTCGTTCCAGATTCACTCTCTGGATTCATGTTCTCCTCTGAAAACGATCTGCAGTTCAGAATGAGCGGTGGAAGAGGAATGCTGCGGGCCAACTCCTCGATGTGACGGGCGAACTCCATGGTCTTAAACTGCGTGACCTTGGCGAACTCCACTGTCTTCGCCGAGGTGACTATTGGAATGCTTTTGGCAATGTCAAATGCCTTCTGCAGCTTCTCGGTGCCCTCAGTGCGGAAGAACTCGTTGATGGTCTTCTCTGTCTCTTTGAGGTGGCTGCTGATCATGCACAAGCGCGCCACATTGAGGACCATTGTGATGGCGAAAGCCACCAAGCACACAATGACAAAGTACAGCCCCAGGCCACTGTTGGTGTACGCCACACGCAGAATGACCGTATAGTTTCTGGTGAGGCCGATGCCTGTTGAGGCTACGCAGGTGTAGCGGCCACGGTCCTCAAACGACACTGCACTGATGTTTAGGGCACCTCTCTCCTGGATCTGCCACTTCCCGCCTAAAATTATAAAAGACAAATAAACACCTGCAATCTGTACAGAGCTTTTGCATATTTTGCCATCTCAAATTTAAGACTTTTTAATACCATTATTAATGGAATTTAAGAGCTGTATTTCAACATGAATATACAAACTTGGTCTGGAGAGCTTTGGTACCTTGCACCGGCAACCTGTAAGTTCTGTTAGTTGCAAGGTGGGGCCTCTATAGATGTGACTTTTTTTTTGTGCATATGAACCCAAAGATGATCATTTGGATTGAGATGTGGAGGAATTTGGAAACCAACTCTAAAAGTGAATCCCATTGTTGTGCTCAACATGAACAAATGAACAAATCTTCCCTTTTTGAAGGGGATGTTCCTTTGTCTTTCTCATTTTGGAGTGGCTAAAAGAAATGAGTCTTTGCATTATGCTATGAGAATATGAGAGGGAAATGAGAAGTCATGAATTGATGATTAGATGTTTCTTGACAACTTAAAAGGTAAATTATCAAATAAAAACTGCTAATAATAAAATCCTGTTACCTTCTTCTTCTCCAAGAAGAAGTCCTTTAGAGTTGTACCACCGGACGACCTCTTGAACTTCAGTCACATTACACTCGATGAGCGTACTGGACCCTTCCTCTGCCAAGATGTACCTGCTAGAGGCGACTGGGGCCAGCTCTGTGATGGATCCTGCTTCTGAGTCATTGTGAGCTCCATCTGCTGTCCAGCAACCAAGCAGCAGGAGGAGCATGTGTGACAGGCAGTGCTTCTTAGAGAACATGTTGAGTGAAGTTTCAGGCTGACATCACATCTAGACCAGAAAATCCTGCAAAACAGGTAGAGTTGGTGGCTGTGACACAACAGCACTCAGCTACTGACCCAGTTTTCTTTTTTATTTTGTCAGTATCTTGTACAGATTTTAAGTAATCTTAAAATTTGTACATTAAATTTTAAGATTACAAACTCTTGGTATTAAAGCACTAATGTTGAATTTAAACTAAAATTAAATATGCACCTTTTCAGTCTTTACATGATGACTGAGATGTACCTGATTCCTTTTTTCTTATTCTCTTCATTAAACAGATTACAGTACATAATATTATGATGAATACAGGGATTATTAACATTCATATTCCAGTTAATCTCATTTGAATAGTATACTACATATTTTTATAAAAATAGAGTTACATTTTGAGCAGTGTTTCTAATTCAAGTATAATGGTATTAATTATTATATTGTCTTTAGGAAGATATTGGTTTTCTATTACACTTACACTAATTAAAGGATATAAAACTGACCCTTCATGAAAAAATTAGCACATTGAATACTTCAGAAACGTTAGATGGCAAAATGTCAGAATATTAAACCCCACAAAACTATGTTAAATCTTTTTAAAAACATTAAAAAAATTGATTTATATTTGAATAAATCTTGGTTTTTACAGTTTATGAAACAGACGACCTGTGGAAAAAAAGTCACCGTCCCTCAGATTAGATCAGCACTGATTCCACTTAGACTATGAAGGAATTTCAAACAATCATCTGCCATGTAACCTACTCACCTGTATCAGTCTTCAACAGATTTAAGCTTATTTTAGACCAAAAGACAGAAACTTAGTACATAGACATTTCTCTTCCATTGCTCAAATCGAGCTCATACTGCACACTCCAACAACTTCCTGGAACAGGTGCTTAAGTGGGCGTGGCCTAATGTTTATCTATGAAACACTTTAGAACGGAAAAAAAGATAGAAAATAAATAAATAAATAAAACATTTACTTCTTAAAAATACATAGATCAATTGTGATATGTTATTTGGTAAAGTGAAAATATTTGATTGGATTTTATTAATAGCACATTGTTGGATTTTTGTTTTTTATTATAAAAAATGCAGGTTGGCACGCAGCATTGTTTTATATTATAAAAAACAAAAATAAGTTGATATCTTATTTACTTTAAAGAGAAGAGAGGGAAAAAAGGAGAGAAGCACGTTTTTCCCCTCCATAAAGTCGTTTTGATGATTTTATTCTGAAATATTCAACATTTTACTTCCGTATCCTTTTACGCATCAAGTTTTCCAAACAGGACACAACATAGCATCTTTCAAAATAAAACACAGTGAAGCGCAATGCTGTAATAGAGTATAATGATCCAACCTCAATGAGCTGGAGCTTTTGTTGTCCGTGAAGATGAAATTATCCCTGTGCTGTTCATGCAGGAGCATAATAACTGGATTAATGACGTTATTCCACTAGTATGGGCTTGTCACAAAGTGTAGGGCAGTTCTGTATTGACTTGACACACCTGTCCACACCCAACACCACCACACCTGGCACAAAATCACATACATGCTTCTCATAACATTGATTATTTATTTTCCTTTTCTTAATAATATAGACTGAATTTTTCTGAAACAAAGGTGAAGAAATTACGGAAGAGGATTAGGGCCACCGAAAAAAAATAAATAAATAAAAAAATAAATTCTGACTTTAAAGTCAGAATTCTGAGATTAAAGTCAGAATTCTGATTTTAAAGAATTCTGAGATTAAAGTCAGAATTCTTTTTTTTTCCCCGGTGGATCTAATCCTCTTCCGTAAGAAATAATAAAGCAAAATCATGAGAAAAAAATTATATATATGTGAATGATGTTCGTTTTTCAGGCCTGCTTTTATTTTTAAAGGCATCAGACGGAAGTCCCTCCTCCCCCAGCTGCTGACATACCTAACCTTTGAAAACAAGACGTGACGTGGCTAATCTTTCTGGACAACAACAAGAAACCTGAATTATTTCTGTTATCTGGAAAATTAACATAAATTTAAGGCCTGGATTAGGAATTCCAAACTCTAATTAAAACGGAAAATTCTTCTAATTACTTTTGGGAAGGGAATAAGGTAAACGTTAGCTACTAGCATCAAGACAGATCAGAAAAGGTTCGTTTGTTGTAAAAACTCTGATTTGTCTTATTTCTGGTTGGTTTCATGGCTCTTGTTAAAGAGCCGAGGATAACTTTAATGTTTAGTTCAATTTACTGTTTTAGCAGAAACTTTCTAGGTGATAAATCTTTGACAACATCAGTAATAACAGATTTGAAACACACATTAACACCCAGTGCTGGTGTGTTCTGTGGGGAAACCAGAGGTCCAAGTCCATAATGGACTTGGACCATATCAAATGTGCCATATCAAATGGCACATTTAAAAAAAAATTCCTTCAAACTTAATGCTGTCTGTTATTTTCTGCAGACATGTTGCGCTGAGATGTCTGAGAAGATGTCAGACAGCGAAGCACCTCATTCAGAAAGCGATGGGACAGAAGGAGCGCCTGGGATCCAAGACCCTTCTCCAGCTGAAACACCAGGCAGCTCCTCAGCATCGACACCAGACAACTCGACTGATGTAGCCCCAACAAGGAAAGCCAGGAGGAGACCAGAGACCAAACCTGCAGAGGAAACCGAGCCCACACCAAAACCAGAGGAGGAACAGCAGCCAGCAAAGGTAGCCACTAAATGATCCTTTATTTATTCACAAATAAAATAAGTCTCAAATTGTTTCATTATATAATTATTATTAATGGTGATTAAACATAGTACAGATTTCTTCTTTTTTATTAGATAGCCTATTATAGTAGCTGTGAATTGGGCAAATATAATAGGTGGCCAAATATGTTATTGGCAAGCCAAGTTTGAATACATGAAGCCAATAAATGCAATGGCATTCCACATAGTTGCATCCAAGAAATCTATTTCATCTTTTAAGAGGTTTAATAAAAATCAAAATGTTTCACAGAAGCTAAGTTCAAGTTTTAACCACATAACAGGACTAAACTAATTGTACATTTTTGTGGTTATTTGAATTGCCAAAGAATTATTTATTGTTGCATCAACTTGAAGTCTTTGTGTTCCATATTTTATTTTCCTCCCTTTTCTCTCCAGACGCCAAGTGAATCTACTGTCTCTCAAGGTGGATGGGGATACTGGGGTAGCTGGGGTAAATCCATCCTGTCCACAGCTACAGCTACTGTCGCCACTGTGGGTGAGTCTCCAGAACACCAAGCTGTCTCTTTTAAGACCAGTCTGGATTTTTTTGTTGTTGTTTTTCTTTGGCTGCTCTCTTTCAAAATTTACAGACAGTTTTGCAAATTGCAACAGTTGATGAAGAAAATGTCTGTGATATCTGTTTACTAGAAATAATTTTATAAAATACTTTCATGTCAACATGATGTCCTGCAATTTTGGTTAAACCATTGTACCCTCCTTAAAAAGGGGCATTGAAAGTGAGGCTACAAAGAGGAAAGGAAGAAAGAAAGCCTGGAAAAACTTGCCAACTTTGTTTAGCTCTAGTAGTTTGGTTTAGTCTTCAATCTGTGATCCCGGACGACCCCCCAATTTTCCTAACACTGAGCTAATTAACAATAAAAGGAAAGAAGGAAAGAAACTTTTAATATAAATTCTAGGTATAGGCCTAGAAAGTATTTGACAATTATTTTGTCAAAAACTTATGAGACAAAAACATAAGACTTCTACTAAAAATAGCAGAAATCTAAAAAAATAAGCCGCAGATAGTAAAAAGGAGAACAACTGTCAGCTAAGGTCTTTCATCTGTGGTATAGTTGCCAAATTTGATGTCCAAGTAAGAGCCAGATCATTTTTAAATATGACCAAATATATGAAATGTTTTCAATAAGAAAGGTTCTAGTTTATTTTTTCTATGATTAGGAATGGAGACATGTCCGTTCCTATGGCCATACACTGTTTGTGTTTATTCTTCACCTCTTGTCATTTTCCGCTTGTCCAGGCCAGGGGCTCACTCAAGTCATCGAAAAGGCAGAAACATCTCTAGGAATTCCCAGTCCAACTGAACTGTCAGCTAAGGTGGAGGAAGAGGAAAAACATCAGGGTGAGACATACCCTGATGTTTTAAGATAGATAGAATAAATCAAAACATTTTACGTTTTTCATCAAATTTCGGATTTTTCTCCTGCAGGCGAAGGCAGCAGCGAGACAGAAAAATCTGCAACTGATGGATCCTCACCAGTAGGAAGCGCAATGGGAATGTTCTCGTCTCTGACCAGCGTTGTTCAGACCACAGTGAGGAAATGTTTTACTGCATGTGGTGCTGGTCGCGTTTTATCCATGCTAAATGATCTCAAATAAAGTAAACATCTCCATAGGGGAAGACTGTGATCACGGGAGGTCTGGACGCTCTGGAGTTCATTGGGAAGAAGACGATGGATGTGATAGCTGAAGGGGATCCTGGCTTTAAGAAGACCAAAGGACTAATGAACAGGAACGCCTCTCTGTCTCAGGTGGGTAAAGTCTAAATGAGTTGATAGGGTAAGGTAAAGTAAAAATCCCAATTTATTTCTTCTTCTGCGTCTTTGTCAGGTTTTGAGGGAGGCTAAAGAGCGAGAGGAGCTGCAGACAGCAAAGAAAGAGTCATCAGATACAGAGAAGAAGGTGGTGGCACACTACGGGATGCTGTTTGATGAATTTCAGGGTTTGTCACACCTTGAAGCCCTGGAGATCCTGTCCAGAGAGAGCGAATCTAAGGTACAGCTTCTCTAATTGCTTTAAAAACAAGGTTGAATTGAAATTAAAGATGTTATTCAAGATATTTTACTTTTATGTCTAATTTGATCAAGTCTTGACATTTTATCATTACTAAAGGTTTTAAAAGGCAATCATCCTGTGACAGTCGCACATTAAGCATTCCTCTTACTGGATCTCAGTTTTAAGAATTCTTTAGTCGATTACCAAAACTTCAACACAGATGTTGAACTTTACTCAACTGAAAGTTTACAAAACAACCAAGTAAATTTAGCGCTTTAGAATTTCTCTTGAAATTTAATTTAAGGGAAGCTAGGCGTTTGCAAATTTTGCAAAAATGTTTAGGTGTTACACCAAAAATTATATTTGCTATGAGCAGAAGAGTGTCCAACACTGGCAACAACCTTAGAGAAGCTAATGCTTCTACTCATCAAATTACATCATCAGGGTTATAGGACAAGGCGCTCTCGGTTTTTATTCTTAGTTCTGTGTGTTTCATTTAGGTGAAGTCTGTGCTGACGACTCTGTCTGGAGACGAGCTCATCCAGCTCAGAGAGGAGATGGATCAGATCAAGGAATCTTTCTCCATGGTGGAGTTTGATGACGAGGAGGTCGACGACAAGAAAGGTAAGACTTAGTTTCTTTTGGGTTAGCATGTCTGCACGAGCATGAATGTCACCAGGATTAAACTGTCTTTGTTCATCTGACCCCAGACGAAGATGGCACAGAGTTTGATAAGGATTTAACGTCAGCCGTTGATGGTCTCAGTGTTTCTGCCACAACAGACAAACTCATTAAGGTATGACTTTACTACATCTGTGACCGATTCCGGTCTGGACTTTATGAAGTTAGATGGAGGGTTCTGGAGTAGCTAGCTACTTATAATAATTATGCTATGACAGATCTAAATGTGTTCCAGTGCTGGAGGATTAATGTGCAATGTTAAATATCAAGAGCTGTCAAGATGCGGTCGACCTCCAAACAATTAGTGTCCAAATTGCTAACAGCCACAGTCATAAAGGGTAATGTTTAGTCTAATTTTAATCCAAATTTGACAAATTTAAATACATTATGCTACCATTACATTTGGAATGGAATAACTGTTCAACTCAGCTATCAGATTTGAGGAGTTGCTCCATTTCTTATGTTCAATGATTGTATTTTAAATGTTAGCAATAACGGCATTTTCTCTGTAATCTATCAGGCCTGTCAGAACGCCCGCAGCATGATCAGCGACATGAGCAAGCCACAGGAAGACAGCGAAGAGACCGAGAGGACGCCCTCTGCAGAGGTGAGTCCATCTTCAGTTTGTAAAGTCATAAACTAAGGATAAGTTGAAAAGAGGAAAACAGAACAATATTTTTAGAGTTTGGTGCGCTTCTGGAAGTTGAAATTTGTAATTCTTAGAAAGTAGAAACAGTAGTGATGGGTAAATGAGGCATCATGTATCGTTTCGACCCATAGCAAAACTGTATTGATACTGTGTCACTGAATACTGACACCTGCTGGACATTAAAAATCCCTACAGGCAACGTAGTTGACAGACTGATTTGATGACCTAGTCCAGTGGTCCCCAACCCCCAGGCCCGCAAGAAATAATTAAATATTTCCATTTTATGTATTATTTGAGTCTGGAGAATCTTTTATTTAGATGGGACCGTCTCGTTGCATAGAAACGAGCTCAGGGCTCCATTAGTCGTTATTGTGAGTTAAAATTTTCACGAAAGTAAAATGTTCGTTTTTTTGGTGCATCTGTATCTAATTTTGAAGGGATATGTAAAAGTTACCATAGCGACCAGAGTCAGAGAGCGTTAGGGCAGTGGAGAGACGAGATGAGAGGAGTAGAGCTGGTGAGTTTTAGGTCTGGTTCACACGGCACAATTTAAAAATTGTTGGCCGATTTTTCAGACCTCTATGACCACAGTACTGATAAAAGTCCAACAGGTTCAATCGGTTCATGTGTCCAGCCACACGGCAGGAGCAACACAAGAACCGATTCCACTCACGAACATCCCGATTCCAGAAGAAAATCCAGTAAAAACCCAACATACCAAACGTGAATTTAGAATAATCAAACACGGATAACAATGTAGAAGCAGTAGGGATAGTTTGTCTCATTTTAAGTGATAAAAGACAAAACAAAAAGAAAAGGCGTTTGATAAAAGACGGAGGGATCAGCCGCTCTGTTTGCTGCACTATGATTTGGAGGTGAGTTATGTTTTAGTAGTTAACATTTTTAAATGAATAAGCATAACCACATATAGTAAACATATATAAAAATGACCTTTACATAAAGGAATAAACATTTCCACATATCACCTCCGATGTCCACCGAACTCTCAGTTGCCATGTCAACTGTTTGGGATTCCCGATCTAAAGTCGGGCATATTCAACACACAACACTGTGCAGGACATTGTAAGATTGGCATAAAGGGAAAATTGGGGCAAAAGAAAAAAGGCTTTAGCGGGAACACCAACATGCAGAAGCATTATCTGGCGGGTAAATGCATCCCGTTGACAGATTCGCTTCCTTATAAACACAGTTTGGTGGCCTGTGTCATTTTGAAACAGTTCCTGTATCGGTCACATGACTTGCTGAAAGCAATACGCGCACCGACACGAGGTTTTGTCTATGGGCTTGACGCATGCGCCGACGCATCAGTGTTGCCGGACCCATCACTAATATCTTGATATGGAACTAACATTGGATTTTTTTGATTTAAAAAAAAAAATAAATCAAACAAATTTAGATTTTGACTTTTCAAAAAAGTCAAACTCTTAACTCTCTAGTTAAGAGTTTGAGTAAGGAGTCATGATTCACATAATGTTTGCATGTGTATGTTTGTTAGAAGATGCATTTACACAATTAAAACCTGCAGTTTTTTGTACAGCAGGACAATAATGTAACAAATATAAATATTTGTTTCTGCTGTAGCACTTCAGCTTCCTTCTGCTTCATTTCTGCCATAATCTGGGACTCATGACATTTCCATTCACATTCAAGCTTACTGACTTTCGCATGTTGAGCTTCAGTCTCCAACATGGATCTAACTTGAACCTTTTTGGCTGCAAGATCAGCTTCTGCAATTACACGCCCTTGAGAAACTTTGGAGCTGGTAACAGATGAACCACATCTACATGAAGAACTTTCAGTAGCGATTTCTCCAAAAACAGATCGATATTCATCTCTATTTAAAACTTCTCGCACTCTTTCCTTTTAAACTTCTTGATTAAATTTCTCTTCAACAATACCCCCTTCTAAACGCTTACACACAAGATCATAAATCTCATTTGTTAGTATAGTATTGGCATTTAGTTTCTGCACAATATCTGGAGTATTAAAAGAATTACGTTGAAGAAACTCATAATTCTGCTTTACTTTATCAAGACTGTTTTGGACTTGCTGATTTATTTCATCCAGATTTTCCTGAGAGCAGAAACCCTTTAGTTTCTTCCTGGCTTCTCTGGCAATTTGTTTCCACGATGCATAAGATTTAAGAAATGCTTTAATCTGTTTTGTAGACTCAGCTTCTCTGTACTGCTCTCCCTTTTCAGTCAACTTTCTTGTGTGAGGACCTGAAACCAACTCTTGTCCCTTTGGCTTTTCTTCAGTGCAGACATCTTCAGCAGAAAGTCCTTTTTCTGATGGCAGTGACATCTTAACTCTAAAATCTTACAGTTAAATTAAACCCACATTCAAACTTAACATTTAATTACAAAAACACCATTCTATTTTTTATTTTTTTTATTATATACCTTATAAGTACTTTGCCGTATAATTTGACCAAACATAGGTCTTGAACTCATTTAATTTCATAAATATCAAACAGGTGGCATCATTTTCAAGTTATTTCCCCGTTGATTGATCAGTCAATTTCTCACCGCGCCAGTGGTCATCTGTCAGATTCAGTTTCTGATACAAACTTGGATCCACCTCGAAGACAGTTCCTCATTATGGCGTCGACTCTGACGCAGCGTCAAACTTCGGCCAATGTCCGATCCAAACGTCTCACTGTCAATGGAAGGCGACACATGGAAGCGTCGCGTTTTCACCGTAGCAGCTCCCCAGTACTTGAATTAATCAGCCAGTCTCGACGGGTGAATTTAGCGTTTTTATTTTCTTTGATGACGATCCAACATGATCATCACGTCAGTCACATCACCACAGTCATCTAAGTCATCAACAATCACCGTGAAAACTAAAACAAATACAGATATTAGAATACAAAACACAAAGTTACAATACAAACAACAAAACAAAAACATACCTCGCTGCTCTCACTGGGGAACACTAAGTGTTCATTTCTTGGTGCCAAACTGCTTGTCAGTTCAGTTCATTCATTGGCACAATGATTGAACTAGCTTTATAGAGCCTGCCAATAGACACTTTTTTTCAATAAAAGTGAACAATAAAATTGAAACATTGATTTAGAACTTGCAACATTTGAACAAAGAGAAACTTTTTTTAATAAAAGTGAACAATAAAATTGAAACATTGATTTAGAACTTGGAACTTTTAAACAAAGAGAAACTTTTTTTTAATAAAAGTGAACAATAAAATTGAAACATTGGTTTAGAACTTGCAACATTTAAACAAAGAGAAACTTTTTAATAAAAGCGAACAATAAAATTGAAACATTGATTTAGAACTTGCAACATTTAAACAAAGAGAAACTTTTTAATAAAAGCGAACAAT
>CAEFZX010029875.1:0-45748 GCA_903066825.1 Alfaro cultratus
TCTTTTTGTTTGCTGCATTTCATTCGGGGGTGTTTGCGTCTCTCTTTTTGTTTGCTGCATTTCATTCGGGGGTGTTTTCTTTTTTGTTTGCTGCATTTTATTTGCTTTTTGTTTGCCGCATTTAATTTGTGAGCGTGTCTTTTTTTTGTTTGCATGTTTTCTCTGTTGCTGCGCATTTGCACCTGTCGGCCACCGTAGTTTATTCATGTAGTGCCAATTCAGAACAATCAACTGCAGTACTGAACCAAGAAGCTAAGCTATCTTTTAGGTCAATTAGAAAATTATTCATCTATTTATTTATAGTTTGGGATAGTAGTAGCTTGCTTGTTTTAATTTCGTAATCGGTAAGTTCAAAAGGTTTAATCACTGAAACTACAAAAACATGAAATTTAACTTACATGTGTTGTGCAGGTTAGGCAGAATTTATATTTTCTGTGTTCTGAAGAATCCATGTCGCACTTTTCTGCTTACCTCCATGAAACATACTGGCCTCAATCAATAGCTAATTAACCGCTAATTACCATGTTGAAATCCAACAAAGTCAACATCCTCCTATTGATAATTTGAATACAGTAGTGTCCTGTGTTTTACCTAATCATGTTTTATCAGCCTAAATGCACACAACAACAGCCAATGTTCATGGTTTTCACCTTACAACTGGTTACATCTCAAGGACCTTTTAATGAATGTTGAATAAAACTCAAAGTGCAATGTTAATTTCAGTTCAGGAGAAATGTTGTCTAAGTTCAGTGGCTTGGAGACTTAATAGACCAGCATCCTACACAAATATTTAAAAGTTGTCTGTGAAAGCCAGGGTGCATTGAAATGGTTGATTCAAAACACATTTAAACTCTGACCAGCAGTGTTACTCTAATATGTACAAATGTCAGCAAACAGCTTTGACACTAGAAATCCAGACAGTGAAAGTGTAGGTCTTACTGCGTTGCTGTGTTTACGTTTGGTTACAATGTAGCAGTAAAGCTGTAAATCTTTTGACAATGTCTGTCAGGGTCACTCAACCTCTAAATCTGCTTAAAGTTTGTTCTCAACATTTGGTTTAGCAGAAAAATTCATGGTAAGCTACTGCTACACATAGTAGATGGAAGGAGAGTTACTCTGTATAAAATAATACCACCTGCAAATGTCAAAAAACATTCTCCTTCATTTAGCACAGAGAGGGAAAAACGTTGCAGCTTAAGATTCATCATGGAAAACATGGAAGAAGATTGTTTAAAAGAGCAGATAGATTTAATGTCCTGTGCGGAGATCAAAAGATTTGGTATGAGACAGTCACTCTGAGGGCTCTTTTGTCACAAAATTGCATTTTAAAGTTACTCATTTGCTTGAAAATATTTGAATTGCTGATTGGTTTATGTTTCATGTTTAGATATGTTTTCTACTTCTAAGTTGGGACAATGTTGAGCATTTTCAAATAAACACAATTCTCCCATTCTTCATATATAAATAAAAAAATCTAAGTTTTAATTTGGCATTTTGCTGTTCATAATGTTAAGCAAGATTTAAATTATTGACCCTTTATCCAGTCCAGTTTAAAGTTTCAGAGTATAAAGCAATGCAGAGCCCCATCCTTCCGCCTTGCAGCTCTTCCTAGGGGAGCTGTGGACCCTGTTTCTGGTTTGGATCTATAATATCTGTTGGGTCTGCCACCGGGACTTCATCAGATGTGTCCTCAAAGGCTCTACACCTGAGAGCCAGGACATTTTAGTCAGATCTCGCAGTCCAATACTCCATTATTCCGTAATCGATTCATTCTGCACCTATTCTGTCTTTTGCTAATATTTGTATTATTTTTCTTCATGTTCAGCCTAGAAATTTGACTTAGAAAATAAAAAAAAGAAGCAATGGGGGGAAAAGAAGTGCACTGCCTTAATCAGCTGCAGTATTTCTACCTTCCCTACTATATTCTTGTTAGCAGCCAGTGTTTGGCATCTGCTGCAGTGTTTATTATCATGGGAAAGGCCAAGCAGTGTAACTGCCTTTACAGAGGTCAGGCATCTACTCTTTCTCATGCTACGCCCCTAATGTTTACATCCACTTAAGCATCCCTCACTAAATGTTATGAAACCATGTAGTGTAAAATTGAGAGGGCAGACGGTGACATGGTACAAGCAGGTAATCAAAAGCCTGATTAGCGCTGCGTTGAACAAATAGGCTGGACAGAACCCACTTACAGGTTCACACTAATTTGTCCTTGGATGAACTGAGCACTCCAGATGCATATTATTACTCTCACAATGAAGTTACCTTTAAAGCAGTTGTGCTGGTATTACTATGGGGAAAGTATGTTGAGGTTCTTTAATGAAAGTTGGTAGAATTTATTTATTTTTGTTCTAACACTTTAATGTCACTTGAACTGATATCGGACGGCTTTTTAAATTTCGATTGATAAGTACAAAATATAAAAATATGTTATAGATTCACTTTCACATTTTATATCTAACATATTTAAATAAGATAAGTAAAAGCACAACACTATTTAATTTGACTGATTTTCTGTGTTTTATTATTTTTTTCAGAAATCATGTTACACACTTTATAATATTGCAAGCAAGTATTCATACATGAATTAATATGCATACGTACACGCCTACACACATATATATATTGAAGTAGTTATAATTCAGTATGTTCCACTTCTCTAGGATATTTATCAGACATTTAATCCCTCCACTGAGTTCTGTGTCTTACCTCAGACACGCCTGAAAATCCTTGAATGAGAAGCGGCCAAGAGGCTCTCTAATCAGGGATCTGAACCACCTCAGATTGTTGCCCTTGACTTAAGAAGAGGCGACTCTTTTCTCGTCCCAGTTTGGATAGCTGAACTCATAAGGACATATTTGACACGGAGCCAAGCCATCCTACAGAGCAATGCCATTTTGGTTTTCATCCTTGTAAAATATTAGTACAACACTGACTATTTTTCTTTCTTTTTGGTAGTTTATTTTATAGCTATAGCATTCTGCTATGATGACTCATTACTGGTATATTCAGGTTGATGCTCTGTTTAATTTCCACCATCAACTCAATCCTCAAATACTTCAACTACTAATTTTAGACTCAATCCAGAGGAGCTTTTGCTTTAAAGACATCAGGTGTTAATTTAGCTTTCATAACTAAAATTCTGCATTTACAATCTAAAAATAGAGAATGAAAGGCAACCAAATTATGGTTGTGGGTTTGAGCCAGCTTAGGTTTAAACCCCAAAAAATTTGTTAGTGACTGTTTAAGGTGAATATTACTTGAGTGGTTTAAAAAGAGCAACTAACAAATAAACAAATATTGTTTGTGCCAGAATGCAAAAGTTTTTGGTGTACTTGTTCTTCACAATACAGTATATACGATTCACAAAAACAAACAACCATATAATGTTTGTAAAGGTATTACTAACAGTCAAACTCAGATAGCAAAATTTATATTTCAGTAATAACACAATAATTGTTTCCTGTCTGTATTAGCTTTGACTTTTTGCAAGTACGTTGTCTGATGTGTTTCAAAAATATCTTGTCTGAGACACTCCCACATCTGCCGGTTTGGCAGACATAGCTTAAAGTTTTTTGGAAACACTGAAAATCTGTTGAAACCATGTTTTGTTCTTTATCTTACAAAATAGAAAACTACCTAATTATTTCAAATATCTAATTGTAAGGACAGAAATGCTGGAGAGGATAATTAGACAAATTAATTTAACTTTGGGAAAAGTTACAGTTTTCCTCAAGCTTGTGCAAAAAATCAACAAATACATCCAAATACTTAAGCATCTCTTATACTAATATAAGCCAAACACACATACAGACACACACACACGCCTAGGCCACAATAGGATCCTACAAACAGACATATTGGGGGCAGCTTTGACTTATATCCCTATGCTAATAGCCATACTAATTTGCATAGGGCCAAGGAACTTAAAAAAAAAAAAAAATCTTACACCCCAGTCCATTTGTTACTTTTCTTTTAAACCCTTAAGACCTCTCCAACAGACAGGAGAGTCAAAGTTAGAAATGTTTCAAAGTAAAAAGAAGGGTTACCATAATTTAACTTTGTGCTGTTTTTTGGATAACTTACTTTGAAACTTACAGTAAACACAGGCCATAGCAAGTCAATATTCTGAAGTAGGACAATGTAAATAGTTACTTAATCTAACCTAAAACCAATCATACTTTCCATGTCAAATATATATTTCTAAAATGGTAGCAGTTTCTAAGTCAATGTTAGTTACTTTGTCATTTTTTATGTATCTTTTATTTTTCACATATCCTCCAGTAACACTCCTGGTTTACCACTTAGCTCACTTTCCAACTGTCACTCTCCATTTCTTAATTACAGACTTTCATGCTGAAGAAAAGCAGAGTGTAAATGGCCATTAGAGAATGTTTGACTCCACACTTTTACAAATTCAAAATGACAGGCCCAGAGATAAGACACTAACTTGTGAGCGTTTGCATGTCCCGGCACCTGCCATCCACTCTCTCCATCAACTTGCTATTATCTAAGCTGCCACAGAATAATATATGTGGCTATAGCCTGCTAATGACAGTACTCCAGCGCTTGAGAGTGCCTGTGTGAATGTGTGGGTAGGAAAATAAAACGTGCCTAAATTACAGCCATATGAAACTATGTGAAGAGGCGATTGGCCTATGTGGGTTTCTGAAACGACAGACACGTGGGTCTCAATACCATCAGATAGTTGGTTTGTCTGTCCCCCAGAGCCTTCCACTTTCCTCTGTGTGGGCTCCAATTGGATGATAGCATTCCTAAAGTTAGATGGATTGGATTGCTTAAGGCAGTGATATGAGAGGGGAAAGAAGTGGAGAGGAGAGGTGGAGGATGAAGAAGGGGGATACAAAGAAAAGTTTGCGAAATGGAACATGAGAGTGAGGGAGATGGATGAACGGCTTTATACTGAGAAAATGTATATCTGATGCAGACTAACGGAGAAAATTTCACACAGAGATTGACAGAAGGAAGAGAGAAGTAACTGTAAATTCAGACAGATCACTTAGCTTAAAGGGAAATGAATACAGATATAAATAAATGACTTGGCCTAAGGAGGTTGTTGGCAATGGGTTTGAGTGGGTGGCTGAGTTTCAGGACTTCTGGGTAGATTTTAAGGATGGGAAGAAAAGTTAAGTGAAGGATGGGTACAGTTAACACATTCTGTGGTTTGGGTATTAGGTGCTAAATGTACTAAAACAAATGAGAAAATCCAACATATATAAATATTTTATTTTCTTGCTATCTTTAACTCAACTTCTTTGTTGCCTAGACTGCTGCACAAATTCATTGGATGAATAAAAGTCGAGCTTGGGGACATTGCATTAGGGGTTCACTGATATTTTTTCCCTTTAGACTGGAGTAGATTTAATAGATTAAAATGAAATCCAATGTAGTTTCTTTACATGAACTACATTGGATTTCATGTAAAGAAATCCAATGTATCAAGTGGTGGAACTCTTTTTTTTTATCGAGTTAACTGCAGCGTCTGTAATTAGTCGCAATTAAACACATTTTATTAAAAAAATAGAAATTGACAAAATAAGCAATGTTTTCAATTCAGCTGCCAAATTATTGAATAAATAGACACATGACCTCATTAACAGATGTTTGCTTTTTATGTTATTTAGGTTATTCAACCACCAGATTTGTACAAAATACTGTTATACTCACTCAGCTTTCAAGTGTTTTAGGAATCCCTGATCATTCAAGTAACCTTTCTGAAAAAAATATTTCTTTAGAAATGTGATCTGTGGACACTGACATTAGCTTTTGAGACATCTTTGCTTGTAGCAGGCAAGCTACTTTTTGGACAACTTGTACACAACAATAGTCTTTCCCACCAGGTCATTTTTGAAACAAACATTAACCACTAGTGGGACAACCTTTATCCTGCTATTACTTTAGCAACAGCTTTTTTTTTTTTTTAAATAAAAGTGTGTGGTAATCTATTAACCTTGTTAGCCTGTAGTTAATTACCAATGATACTTATTTTAAAATGTTAATTACAAGGCAAATTATGTTTAGTATTAATGTTAGAGTTCTGTTAGGTAAAAAAGTAATGCTGTGCATTATGCCTATAAAATAGTGACAGATGGTTCAGGGAAAACGTCACGTTGCTTCTGGCATTAAAATTAAGACATGACCATCAATTAACCTCAACACCAACAAGAAGCTTTCTGCCTACATAATCTTGTAACTTAACTGATTGCACACTATTTAAAATCTAAGCATGTGCATACAGTAAATCCATTCACAGACAGCTTGAATAACAAGTATAGAAAGATTTACACAGACATGGGCCTGGTACGTTTCATTTTTCCTTGCAGTTCTACAAAAAAAAGAATAGTTTACAGGGTTTTTTTCTTCTAAAGACCAACTTTTGTTATAGTTGAAGCAATTCCAACACTTTCGGTCCACAAAGAGGGGAACAAAATTGCATTTTTAGACCAACAGTAAAAACACTTTAATACTTTTTGCTCTGGTGTAACATCTTATTGATCACACATCTGTTTGTTTTTCATTGGTTTAAGAAAAAAAGCACTGAACATTTCTAGGTGTAACTGCTAAGAAACTTTTAAATTTAGCTTCGCTACGATCTCTTGAACTGTAGATATGTTGAACAACTTTTCAGCAATTGTTTGTTCTGTTGTTGTTCAGTTGTTTGTGGTATTTGATGAGGGTGAAGACAGTTTTTCAGACCTGTTCTTTCAACAAGTCCTGACTGCTGAGATATACACTTTTTGCTCATTCTCTGCAACTTTTTCTCTGAGTTGTTTTTTCATTTCTATTCTTTGCCATTCTCTCCTTCTGTTAATGTATTTTTTGCTTTGCTTTTCCCTTTGCTCTCCTTTTTGTCTTGTTCTTTCCGAGTTTAAATCCATTCTTCAGTGTCCTAAAAACTGCAGCTCAGCTTGTGGGTTGTAAAAACATAACAAGCTGTGTGTTGCATTTACATTTGTGTACACAAATTTGTTGTTTCCGTTGGTGAAGATGTGTAAAAAGCCTAAAAGTACATCAATCTTTTATTGCAGTAACACATACTCCAACTGAACATTTTAGAAAAATCTAACCTTTATTTTGACTTCTTTTATTCAGTGGGAAAAATTGAAATAAGTGATTCTCAGAATTAACGGTGGCAAAATTCTCAGTAGTTCTGCTGTTTACTACTTTTTCAACCCCATTTTGCCAGAGATTCAGCACTTAGTCTTCAAACACCACTCACATGTTTGCAAAATCTTTAAGTTTGGATAATCATCCAGAGTCATGGAGTAGTTCGAGGGAAACTATCCAAATATATCTAGCAAAGTCTGAGTGAATTTGGAACAATTCATGTATAAACCACAGAGGAGTAAACTGACCCTGTCTTTTGTTGAACCTGAAATAAAGAAAAAACAGATCACTAATTGTTTTAGCTTTCAGAGCTAAAATAAGCAGTCTCAGCAAAACAATTTAATACAGAACAAAGTTAACTCTAGACTGTTATGAGGTTATTATCCAATTTAATTGCACTCTGGAATTGAAGAAGGATTATGCAATGGATTGCATCAGCAGTGCAAAGGAGTTGCATTGAAACTGTTGGAGTATTTTTTTAAGTGAGATTTGATTAAAATAATTTACAGGCCTGTCATAAAGTGCAGCACATTGACTTCATCTTTCACTTACCAATCTGTGTTTTATACTTGTCAATCAATATGCAATGTTTCTTATGAGGTGTCACCATCAACAGTTTTTCTCTAAGCTATGTTTTCTACAGTAGAAAAAGTGATGATAGTTCATGAAACAGAAACCCTTTACAGTAAATCCATATTAATCTCAGAGGAAATGTGCTTTAAACAGATACAATGATGAAATGGAAAATTACAGAACATTTGAAATATTTTAAAGTGTTCTTCATGCATTGCCTGATTTGTAAAAAAGATTATGGATTTTTAAAGACCTTGCTTTTAAACATTTCAATAATTAAAAGCAAGAAAAGGTTCAAAGCATATTTTTAATACTGTCACTCATGTAGCGATGTCCCCAGTCGTTCCTCTGACATTAATGTGTATGGGAATATAAATGCAGAAATTTTTTCAGTGAGTGTCAACGCTTCAACTTCATGAATCTGGCATTGCCTCAGAGCACATTTTGGCTCTTTGTTCTATAACTCTGCCGCGAAAACGCACACAAACAGCAAAACATTAATATTTATTTTAAAAGGGTATCAGTTGATATCTCCAGTGCTGTGTACACATATCTGAAACTGCAGCACAACATAATATGATCTCCATCTAAGTTAGGTGGCCAAAGGTTTCTCTTAGTCATGGTGCAGCTCAGAGAAACTATACTTCCTCTAACACACGGACCACAGCTCCACAATATACACAAGCTCTATATAGATATCAGTGAAATTACCTGATAATTTTACTTTATCTCATTCTATGCTATGCAGAAGCTCGGATGGCACTGATGAAGATTTGCTCACACAGATTACCTTCTGATTGTTAAGACCACATAGGGGAACTCCATAGACTGTTTGGGGAACTGAACTTTTATCCCAAGACAGTCTTAAGGTTTGGGAAAAGCAAAACAAACAAAACACTGACAAATCCTAAAAATAAAGCAAAACACAAAACCAAGTTCCAAAGATTATGACAAACACAAAATGTCAATGTCAAATTTATTTGAATAGCACATTTAAGAACAACAGTTGTCCCAAGTGCTTCACAATTTACATAAATGAAATGGTGGAAATAAAACTCAACTTCCCAACTCCTCGGGTTGGGAAGTAACTTATGATATGTGCCAGTGATCTGTAATTTAAATGCATAATAAAACCGAGTGAGGATGTATGCTAATCTGTTGTATTTTACAGTTTACAGTGCCTTTTCATAACCTGGAGCTCCCACTGTGAAGCCCAATGTTGCTTCTTGTCTTGTGACAACAAACTTTTCTTTTAATCAGCTTAGATGAAGGTGGAGGATTTTTTTCCCCCACTGAATCAGAAGATTTTTAAAAATAAAACCAACCAGATTTAGCATTTGATTTAAGTTTTGATCTGAATGTTGCCTCAAAATCATTTTATATGTATTAAACTTAACCTTAAGCTGTTATTGTATTGTTGTTAAGCTGATAACTATCTTTTTAATGTGTTGAACTGATTTCAGAAGGAGTTGTTTGACACTGTTGAATATCGCTTTAGGGTTGATTTTTAGTCAAATTTTATATAATTACATAATTTTTAACTAAATATTATTCATTACATCACTTTTACAAATTATTTGTGATTGCTATGTTGCTTTACATTTTAAATAGAATAACTTGCAATTGAGGTTAATTACATTTTCACAGTAATCTGCCCAACACTGCTCTGTACTGACAATGTAGGATAATGTACATCCATCTTTCCAATAACATACTATTCAAAACAGGGACTCATCACAGATTCCATTGACATGGCAAGCCTGGATGTTTCACAGCATAATTTCTTCATCTTTTTGCTCGCACAAAGCAGGCTTTTAGATCAGCTAGCTTAAAGTATGTGCAATATTAAATGTCTGGCAGCAGTTGCAGGTTATTTTATTTTGTTGGATGCTCAACAGTTTTTGTAAATAGATGCTACATTCAAAAAGGCACAAAAGTCAAGTACATTTCTTCAAATATTGAGTTAGAAATTTTGTGGTTCCTTGAGCAAGTAATTTCTTTTAGATTTTGAAAATAATACATAAAAAACAGACAAATCTGGCAATGTGTATTTTTTTTAAAAAGTGTCCTTATATCATCATCAACCCTTTAGTATACTGTATATTATGTTTTGTGTTTTTGGTGAGACACCTTTTGCCTTTTCTACAAAAAGCTGTGGATATATTTCCTCAAACTTTTCTGGTTAACCTAAAACTAATTTCACCAAACCTATGAACTAAATTACACACCTGACCACCAGTTAAAGCAGGTCCTCTACCATGACTTCTATCACCCTAAACCTTCAATGGAAACCAAACCCTACTACAGTAGCCTAGCTTTTTCTTACACTCATTTATACCTGGAAAATAAAAAAAATGATTTGAAGAAATGGTTCAGGGCACCAATAGTCAAACATCCCTTTGATGTTAACAAGCGGTAAATCAGGTTTTAGAAAGGGAGGAAGATGAAGACTGTGAAAAGATGGGGGAGGGCACAGCGAAGACAAAAGTAAAAGAGAGGATCAGCAGAGGAAAATTGTAGATGTTAGAATAGGTAGAAATAAGGTTAAAAATAGGAGAAGAAAAGGAGAAACTGAAAAGACGGAGCAGGAAGGAGATAAGTTGGCCACGTTTCCTTTTATGTTGGCCGAGCGTGAGCACACAGAGGCAAAGTTAAATTGAAAAATATTCAGCGGTACGAGCCTATAGAGCAGAAATGGTTTGGCTTTGATGAACAAAATGCTAACCTCTTTAGAGATCAAACGTGTGTGTAAGGACACTAGCACAGAAACGTTGCACTGTACAGAAAGAGCACTGGTTTATATTTACCCCCCAAAAAAGACTTTTCTAGTTTAATCCCAGCAACAAAACCACAATTCTATTTAAAAAAAAAAAAAGTATTTAAATGATACTTGTGTCAGTTATGGAAAACAGCTGATTTGTAACACCGAGTTAAAAATTGTGTGAAATTTAACTCAAAATGCTGCTTTATTTTATAGTAAGGGTCAGTTTTGGGAACGATGAATAAAAAGAAGAAGCAATGTGTGATAAATTTTGAATTTGCCTTTAGAACAAAGGCAAATTGTAAGGTAAAGTTTTTCTGGGTTGTGAGCAAAATAAATGTTTACTATTGCTACAGCTGAATGAAAATCACTGATCTCAGTGTAAAATGTAAGATCCTTCACCCATGCTGCTTGACACATCAGGGAAACTCATTTCTCATCTTCTTTTCTCCGCTTCCCCTTTTTCAGGTTTCCTTAAACTGCGACCAGGTTCTGGTGAACGGCAAAGAAATGCGGGGTAGACAGTCCCTGGCAGTAAACTTCACCTACCTCCACCTGTCTGCTCAGCTGCTGCTCACTGTCTGGGTTCCCAAGCTACCCCTGCAGATAGATGTGTCAGATACTGAGCTGAGCCAGGTCAAAGGCTGGAGGGTGCCGATCACCACCAACAAGAGGTAATTTACCTGTCTGACCTCAGGAAGTGAGTGATGTGGGGGGTGAGGATCCCTCTGTGGAGGATGAAAGCATTTGGATCTGTTAGTTCTTCAAAATGCAATGCATTTCACACAACATCCTCACATTCAGGCTGCAAAGGCAATTGCTCTGTTAGACGGCATTCTGCTTCCTCGGTTTGTCATTCATTTTATCATGGATAAAAATAGTTTTTATAAATATTTTTCTGAACAGGTAACGCCAACAATGGGAATTGGTAGTTTGAATATGTTTTTGTCATATCTTTGCATATTACATGTCAACTACCAAATCGTTTGATTCAGGTGTGCTGAAACAGAGAAACTTCTGAAACATGCAGGACGCTGGTGCTTGAGAACTGACATGGAACAGAAGATTGTGTCTTTCTACACAGAGAATGTAAACATTTGGTTTAACTTTAAAAACATAACAATATACATAAATACAATCGTTTTTTTATGCCAGATAATGTATGCTGCCAAAATGTTTCGATCAGCATCATGCGTTACTCAACTAGATCAGAAAATACTGAAACAGTAAAGTCTAGAGGATTGTTACACCATCTCATTTTACATACCAATATCCAGCTTTTTATCATTTATATATTTTATAGTTTTCAGTGTGTGTCATCTTCTCACTTGAACCTCTTAGGGTAAAAATCTAGTTAACGTTGGGTCAAATTTCCTTTTCTCTTGTCCATCTCTACCTGCAGAGTATATATTTTAGGCATTTGTATATATACATATGTATCTATGAGCTGTCATATGTGTCTACATCACTGATGTGCTTTGTGTTATTCCCATATCACCATCTTTCCACTCTGCTCGGCTGGGCCTATTTTTCAATTTGCCAATTTTTGCTCAGGTGGCCACCAACCAATGTGCTCAGGCTGTTTCACACACACACCCCATATCCCTAACCAAACTCTCTCTGAGTAAAACACAAGAACTATTAGGGACATTCTTGCAAACACATGTGTGACTGGGGCTCTGGGAAATAGAATAAGAATTTGTGTAATATTACCAGAGCAATACTGGAGCAAGGACAGTTATGAGACAGACGCAATTCTCAGTGCTGGCTAGATATTTCACAGAGGGAGACGGAGAAGGAAGATTGTGTATTTATTTGTCCCTATTTGGGAGTTGAAACTCTATAAGATAATCTGGAGGAAAGACTACAAATTTCCCAACACTTAATAGAATATTCTAAAAACTCTTAATTGAGGATTTGCTACCCATACTGCACTTCTTCCCCACTACAAATTGTTATGGGTCCCTTCAAATATATTATTGGAGGATATGTGCTTTTCAGGTTGAAAACCAAACAACAACAAAACAAAAATGAGCATTTGGAAACTGTATAATCCTGTATTAACCCTCTCTGCAAGAGCACAAGAGTGCTCAGTTGGATTCTGGTTCCAGAAAAAAGGTATTTGCTGGCTGGTTTAATAAATGCATCAGGTGTACACTAGTTTACTTTTTTTTCCATTTGTTGAATGAACAAACATAAATATTCAGAACTACAGTTATTTGTTGTTCAACTAATCCTGTTTCATTAGCAACAGGGCCAGCCCAAGGCAATGCAAACTAAGCAACCGCTTAGGGCCCCAGGGCCACTATGGAGCCTTTCAAATTTTGACCTTATCTTTTACTACATATAATAAATGCTCATTGTCAAAATTTTCTTTAAATGTGTTATTGGCAGACAAGTGTCTGACCAAACACCCAAGAAGTTTCCAACTTAAGAACATAGTAAAGACACCCTCCTGTTTTGGGTTACATTGGACACGCAAAGATCAGACAAACCAAGAAATATAGAGTTCAGGCAGTATGTGTAATTAATAATTAGAAATTAAATGAGCTTTCTGTTGACTGGAAGTCTTTTTATAAGGAGAATGTTTGGTATGGATAGCTGGAGCTACATTTAGAGTATTGGAAGGGCTTTTAATGACCAGATTATCTCATCCTCTTTCAATTTTCAAACTCATTTATCTTCTTCTGTTCTTACAGACCCACCAGGGACAGCGATGATGATGAAGATGATGACAGAAAGGGTAAAGGCTGCACCCTACAGGTATCATTTGATTGAATTTCATTGAGTCATGCTCTTAAAGGCAGTTTTTGTGGGGGGAGGGGGGTTGTTTGTTTTTGCTTAATAGAGTTTTGTAGAATATAATCTGCAATTAGCAGTTTTTAATTAAACTTAATGTGGTGGCTTTTTGTTTATTTACCTTTAAAGATTAGAAAAATGTCATAAATTTACTTGTGCAGTGGATGAGGTAAATGGGATTGTTTTTTTGTTTGTTTTGTTTTGTTTGTTTTTTTTTACAATAATGCTTGTAGATGACATGGGTTGAATGACCTCAACTCATGTCCACTAAACCTTACCCTCCTTCTCCACGTTCCAGTACCAGTATGCTTTGGTGCGAGTTCTCACTCATTTTGTTGCTGAACCATCTGACCCTGGAGGGGAGATGGTTTACATGTTGGGTACTGACTGGCAAGCTGATATCACTCCTTTGGTCTTGGAACAATTGAAGGTAAGTGTGGAAAATGATCATTAATAGTTAATTAATGTAGAATATAATCCACAATATATTCTACATTAATATATAAATAAATAAATGATTTATTTATTAATAAATCATTGATTTATTCATACCCCTAAGTAAATATAAGTCCTTCTTCCTATCACTCTAATAGTTAGGGTTCTACCTGGGCTACAGCAAAATATTATATTACTTCTGATCAGAAGAAGCATATGTGTCAAGTTAAATTATTGCAATGATATGAAATAGGTTAAGCTGTACACAATGTTACAGTGAAAAAGAGGGCCTAGCACATAGATGAGAGTGAAAGTTACCTCTGGGCTTTCTGTTTCTATCAAACAGGTCGAAGAGCCACGCATTGCTAGGCTTGTAGATGGGCATATTTTAATGGGACGTGACCTAGGCATTACTACTATACAAGTGAGTAGCATTTTATTTTCTCTGCGAAATACAATGTCTTCCAATATACATTTCCTGAACTTGAGATTTCTGCTTTAGTCACTGCTTATTGGAACTGCTTGGTGGACAATGGTTTTGAAATATATTCCAAAATCAGTGAATTCATCACAAAGTCCAGGAACAGTCAGCTGAACATTTCTGATTTTGTCAAGCACGTTGTAATTTGGCCCTTCACCTTGCAGTGCAAAGCACTCTTATGCAGTAAACACACTCCCCTTTCTCTCTATTTCATATCGAACAGCAAGCCTCTTTGCTTGCTTACTTCACAATTAGGCCCAATTAACTATTGTGCATTTAGCCTTGACATCTTGGTGTGATATTTTGTAGTTGTACATTTGCAGACATTGAAAACATTTGTGCATCGGCTGCATTTGAAAAGTCTGGCCTTTATAGGCTTTACGCAACCGCAAAACCACATATAATACAGTCTAGTGGGCTGTTTGATAGTCCATCCAGTCTCAGAGTATTGCTTACAAGACCGTTCATAACCTTTAAAATTTTTCACAGCCACAAACTCTGATGAATTGAGATTTTATGTAATACACCAACACAGAGTAATCCATAATTTTGACATGGAGAGAAAATGATACATTGTTTCCAAAAATATAAAAACACAAATGTGAAAAAGGTGTCATCCTTTTTGATTCAGCCCATTTGAATCATTACGTTTGTGGAAAAATCTATTGTTGTGATTACAGCTGGACGTCTTTTTGGGAATATCTCTACTAGATATTGGCACGTCTTGAGACAGACATTTACACTATTCTTCTTTGCAAAACTTTTGTTGTAGGTTCATACAAGTCATAAGTTCAGCTTTTGGTCATAACTGACTAGATCCCCTTTTTCCAAATGCTTGTTATTCTCTACATGCAAAATAATAAAGGACACATTTTTTGTTTTCATTCAATAATAGCTTTATTCTTACCCTTCATCCGTAGAAGCCAGATTTGTCGAGCTAATATATTTTGTCCTGTTTATCAGTTATCTTATATGAGCTGTGAATCTTTGCAGCTCCTCCAGGGTTACTTCAGTTTTATAAATATGAATTCCTTTGTGTTGGTCAGTAAAATCAAAATAAAAATGCATCAGTTTGCAATGTAACATAGCAAAATATGAGGTCAAGAAGACTTCTGCAAGGCACTGTATGTAAAAACATATTTAAAAAAAAAATCTATGTTTTTAAGTGCATTCACATGCATGGAAGCTCTTAAACAAGTGGTCTGTATGTTTGTTAAATAGGTTGGCACTGAGTGTAGAGGAAACGCAGGGGATTTTCTGGAAACAGCTGAGCGTATGTTTCTATCAAGCCAACTTGGGACGCAAACACACACACATACAGATGCACATTTATAGGCAGCTGTGTGCCGTTTTGGAGCCAGGAGAGAGAATTTACCCAGCACTCTCTCTTTCTACATGCCGGTGTCGACAGCCACCATTTGATAGTTTGACATTTCAATTTTACCTCCCCAGCTAAGACTCCCTGAGCCCCAATTCTTCCTCTATTGCCCGTCTGTCTTTCCTTAGTCCCCTCCCCCAGGTTCTTCCTCTCACGGACTCATTCTCAGTCTTGAGGTGCAATCCCATACATGTCAATCATAAAAAAATTTTTCTTTACCTCACCGAGGGTAGGATTGAATTTGACACATCGAAACGTTCAGTGAGAGATTTTCTTTGTACACCAATCAGATCTGCCTGTCCTCAGGCGGAGGAGTACACTCCACCACGAGGCTCCTAATCTCTGTCACTGTCCGTCTTCTGCTTTCCCTCTCCTCTTGTATCCCAATCTTTCATGCTCCTTGCCTTTGCCCTCTCTCATATTCTGTCCACCGCTATTTGTCATTGTCTTTCTTGCTCTGACACCTGCTCTATTTATTACCCTCTCTTGCTCGCTGCTTGTTTTTATTCTCTTTTCATCCACCCACTTTTTCTAATGCTTGTTTTGCTTTTGGCCCTGTTGACTTAGTTGAATGCTAACCCGCGGGAGCACAGCTGATGTGTGTTTGTGTCAGGTGCTATGTGCACATTTTTCTCTCTAAGTTTTTTTTTTTTTTGTAATATGAATTGAAAGCAACTGTGAGATTCGAATGTCAACTAAATTTGAATGTAACACATTCCAGTCTTTGCACAAATAATCTAATCAGTTATGAAAGGATCCTGTTTATCCATGTCTGTTTACATGCTTGTTTTGTACATGGATTGTAATAAACTATAAAGCATCTTGCCAATACTGATAGAATAAGTGTAAGAAGTTATTTCAGCCTCTTTCCCTACACAGTCTGAAAAAGAAAGGTATTTAATTACAGTATTTTCAAAGTCTGAATGAGTAGGAAAATGAAAATTAGGATTGGTGTCCTTTATTCTTTCCGATCTATTCTTCCTTGTTTGTTCCAGGTTCAATATTTAAATCTGCTCACTGTAAAAATATCCAACAAGGATTCAAAGTGATTCTTAGTATTTTATATTTGAAATGAACCTAAAGCATAGCTATTGTGGGTTACATTCTTGGTGTTGGACCATTTGCTGCAAGTCTTCCTCCTTCTCTCTTCTAGTTTGTGCAGATTTACTGCTCAATAAAGGCCACCAGAGCCTTAAGAAAATCTTTTAAAAAATGTAAATCTAGTTTTAGTTTTATGTTTTCACATTTTACAGTAAAATTTATGTTCATTTTATGATTTGTTGCAGGTTTTGTCCCCCTTGTCTGACTCTATACTGGCAGAGAAGACTGTGACAGTCCTGGATGACAAGGTAGAGTAAAATGATGTAAATTAGTTTAACTAATTTAATGTTTTTTTGTTACTATGTTGCTGGATCGTTATTAAATTTTTCTTTTTAGAAGTGATTTAAGTTGAATAAAATAAGTGCTGGTACTCCCCATGAGGACATACTGTAGAAACATAGAACAGAAACATGATGTTTTTATACAGATCTGTCAATCAACAGCTTTATTTTTCAGAAATGACAAGGTCAAGGAATAAAGCCGATTGAAAGTGTAATTTATATTAACTCACAGGGTTAACATGGACATGCAAAATAACACTGAAAAAGTGAAGATAAAATATGTTTTATATATATCAACTACATAATTGAAGTGACTCTAGTTTTAGTTTAAGTTGCACATAATGTCACTGTTCCTTTGTCATAAATACAGAAATATGTTGTATTTATTGCAAACATGTGGAAGCCCAAGATTTTTTGCTAGCCTTTATAGATTGTTTAATAAATTATATTTGTTCCTGCAGGTAACAATAACAGACCTGGGAGTCCAGCTGGTTGCATCCTTGTCTCTCAGTATGACAGCGAGTCCTGGAAATTACCAAGCAATACAGCTAACAACTACAGCTACAGATCTGCTTCACACACCTAAACAGGTAATAATTACTTCTGCAAATACATTTATGCATTCACATATACTGACTGTCAGATGGCTGAAAAAAATAATTAAAATATTTTATTTACCTGAGAATACGCAGTCATTTTTTTTAAGTAGTGATGAATGCTGCTACAGTAATTTCTCCCAATTTTATTTATGATCTGTAATACTTTGGCCATAGAATTATAGCTAGGGTTACTGGCCAAATCACTTTACCAGGTTTATCAAAAATACTACATACAGCAGGTATCTCCATGGATTTAAAATGGTTTGTGTCCCTATATCAGAAACTGAAGCAGGTGGGGATGAGATGGCAACATGCTGGCATGGTTTAGTGAAGACATGTATTGGTGAGACGGGGATTTGACCCAGAGTCAAATAGGATACAGATGTTTTGCATGTTAGTCAGTGGAAGAGTAGATATGTCTCTCTTTATCTGGTTCAAATAGTAAAAATTTATTATTTATTTCAGTTATATTGATGACAACACTATTAGACCACCAAAGTCTCAATTAATTACAAGCAAACCTCAAAGCAACTGCCATTTATGGTTCACATCCTGCAAAGTTATTGGTGCATTATCCTTCTGCCAATGGCTGTAATGCCTTGAAAACATTTTTGCTTTATTTGGTCTGTGCATACCCTGAAACTTAACGTATCCTGTTTTTGTTTTCACATTCAGGAAGCTGTGGTTAGTGCGTGGATTCATTACAGTGATGGCTCAGTGACACCTCTTGATATCTATGATCCCAAGGACTTCCTCCTCTCAGCTGTCTCACTGGATGAGAATGTCATCTCTGTAACCAATCAGGTTAAAGCACTTTCTTTTTAAAAATCTAAAACAACCTTTATGGCACTTCATCCAAACATAACAAGAACATGTCTATTCATTTTCCCGTTATTGGATTCTCAAATAGGAGCAGCACTGGCCAGTTATAGTGGCTGAGGGTGATGGACAGGGTCCACTGTTTCGTGTGGAAATGGTCATTTCTGAAACTTGCCAGAAGTCCAAGAGGAAGAGTGTGCTGGCATCTGGAGTTGGTAATGTGGTCGTTAAGTTTGGAGCAAACGGCGACGAGAGAGGTGGAGCGGAGGATGGTGGAGGGTTAGAAAACAGCACCAGTGAGCAACGGACAAATAATGGAGGAGAATGGAATTCCAAGAGTGTGGCTGTGGACCGAGAGGAAGGAGCCATGAGGAAGGTGGGAAGATTATTTTGGATATTTTCCTGAAATTACTGTCTTTATCAATTAAAGCGTCAGTATGTAACTTTAATAAAGCTTTTTTTTTTTTACATAATTGTTGAAGCAGTTACTATGATGTGACAGGATGGTATGACACATAATATGTGAGAAAATATGCCTTCTCCTCATGCTAACTAGAAACAAACAATCAGAGCCAGGAGGAGGGTCTTATTGCTGTCAATCACAAGCTGTGTGGCGCTGCTCATCCCACCTCTTGTTCTCACCTCTGCTAGCAACGCTGTAGCCAGCAGGGGCTGTTGTGAATGCTCAAGCTAGTTAGCATAGCCACCAATGATGGATAAATGGTTTTCCTGTAACGATAAGTTGTTTCTATGCCAACAGCACATTGAGGAGCATGTGCACAACATTGATTGACAGCGCTGAGAACCTCCTCCTAGCTCTGATTGGTTGTTTTTAGTTGGGAACAGTACATTATTTCAGAACAGCAGCTCAGGGAGGAGGTGGAGATAATTGATCTTTTCACAGATTATCTGTTTACCTAATGCTGTCAAAACTCACCTATGGAAATGTTACAGTTCAAAATTTCTGCTTTAAATAAAGAATAAGATTTATTCTGGAATAACAGTTCTCTCCTTTACATTAGATAATTTTTAACTAATTTATTGTTTTTTGCAACTAAAACTGAAACATTATGTTTTAATTTTCATTTGTCAGGTTAGCACAACAACTAAAAGCACAGTTACCCACCGTGCTTCAGGTGGACGAGCCGCTGGTGGTGGCAACAGCGGTCGGGGAGGCTCAGGTCAAGGAGGGGACTATAGTAAGAACCCAGTACAAGTGGAAGTTCCAGGAACTGGGAACAGTGAGCTGACCCAGACCACAAGAGGCCTGTCAGATCTGGAGATTGGGATGTATGCTCTTCTGGGAGTATTCTGTCTGGCCATATTGGTCTTCCTCATCAACTGCGTCAGCTTTGCATTCAGGTAATAAACTGTAAAAGTTATAACTACATTTATAATTTAAAGCAACTTTTCTGAAAACTGTTAACAACTCAAATATCCTCTCTGATTATTTAAGACTTGAAAAAAAAAGTGCTCCAATACAAGCAATTTAACAGTTGTGATGACTTCTTCAATTGATTTTGGCATTTAATTTCCCTTTAAGATTAAAAAGAATATTAGATATGAATTGAATTATGTGTTGTCTGCCAACTCTGTATAACAGACCACAATATCTTAATCTTGATAGCTGTGGTTATACTCTTACTTATATCTTAAGATTCAAGTTTTTATGTTGATATTAGTCAGTTTCTAAATTTTGACGCAAATCTGTTGAAAAGCTGAAAGTACAAAGTCTTACCACATAAAAAAAAAATCAAGCTAAATTTCTGACAATCGTCAAAAGAAATAGGATTAATTTCTTGTTTCTTCATTTACCCTTCACTGAAGCCCAATTATCATCTCTTTTTTTTCTTTAGGTATCGTCACAAGCAGGTTCCTGTACTGGAAGCAGGCGGTAACATGAACCATGCCCATGACTGGGTGTGGCTTGGCACTGAGGCTGACCTCTTAGCTGACCATGCTGACCAATGCCAGGGCCTACCTGATGAATGCACTACCATCATTGACAGAAACGAAGGAGGATATGAGGAGAGCAAGTATCTTCTGAATGGTGCTGGGAACACTTTGGTGATGGGTGTAGGTTCTGGCATGGGCACAATAAGTGGTGGCAGTGGCGGCACAGGTGGACTGCGGGGAATGGCCCATGGACAGACCTTGCCTAGGTCTATCCCAGAACCCCATCAGTGCCTTTCTGCAATCACTACTGGTGGGAAAGATGCCACTGGGCAAACAGAGCATCTGAATAATTCCCCCAGAGCCGCGGCTGCAGCTGCAGTTGCTGCTGCCAAGCGCAAACGAGTCAAATTTACATCCTTTGCCACCGTTTTGCCCAACGATAATTCGGGTAGTGGTGGCCCGTATGTCAACTCCTCAGTTCTTGTGACCAATGGTAATGAGGATGACATTAAGTGGGTATGCCAGGATATGGACCTGGGTCAGTCTGAAATCAGAACCTACATGGAGAGGCTGCAGGACAATCTGTGACTGACCAGGAGAGAAACTGAGCAAGAGAGGCAGAGGATGTGGGCTGAAGAAAAGGTGGACAAAGAGTACAATTCACCTGTGATGCCTTTGCAGTGGATTAATAAAGGGTCAAGTGAAGTGAAAAATGTGAGAGCAGTAAAATAAAAAATAGTGATAACCTGAAGGTTTTGGACACACAGCTTAAGGGTTCCTAACCTTGGGCTCCTCTAAAGCAAAGCAGAATAGAAAGTCATCACTAGCTCACACTAAAAGTAACAGTAGCAAACAATAAGTAACATTCAGAGTTTGTTTTGTGTTACTTATTGTGAAAATCATAGTGTAAAAATCAGCAATGGTCACTATTGGTTATGAGTGTTTACTTTCAGAAAACCAGTAAACCACTGTATTCATACATTATCGATTCAGGGTATGTTAATGGACAAACTTTTGTAAGCCACTATACATTTGAACAAAGATGTTGACAAACTTTGATCTTGTAATGACATTACAAGTCTTTGGGGGGTTTTTTTGTTTTAGATTTTTTTTTACTTATTTATTGCCATTGTTGGCTACGGCTGTTGAGTAAATATTCTGTTTTAAAATATAAGCAATTTACCTGCCAGGACTCCTGAATGGTTAACCAACGATTCACTGATATCGCAAACAACATATGTTGACTTATCATTTCCCCGATTTCATTTTATTATGAGTATAATGCGAGTTAAAAAAATATATATAAATATATTTCAAGTATTCAACAGAAAATTAACTAATTTTTTAGTCAGCAGTCCAGATAAATCAGATCTTTTTTCAGGAAATCACAATCTTTCTACAAACAACAACTCTGAGAGATTGGACAAGTCACGAGAAAGACTGTTTCATCCTTGGATCCAAGACATACGTTTTTAATCTTGCACAATTAAAAATAAGAAAGGACACTGGCCATTTTTAATGGGGCCTCATTTGGTGAACCCTGCAGCCATTGACTGCTCTCTCCCCATCAGAAACAATGGTGACATCCCCTTGCCTCTCTCCTCGTCTATGATTAAGCAGAACTGGAACAAACTGTGGAACACAGTCAGATACATTCTGCAAACCAAAAGGGGGGTGAAGCAAAATGAAAATGGCTTGGACTTTACAAAACCTGGCTAAAGACTTAATGAAAACTCTGAATGAAGACATCTAGCCAGGTTGGAAGAGGTTTGTGCATTACACAGAGTTACCAGGAAGTACTGAATGACATTACAGTATGACTGAAAAGGAATGGCTAATAAAATGGCTTGAAATATATATATATATATATATATATATATATATATATATATATATTTATAGGGAACATCCTTTCCATGTTACCATAAAAAATATTTTTCCTTCTGTTTCTACTTTTTGATAAATATGTTTTTGTTTTGTTTTCTTTATTTTGTTTTTTATGTTAAGATATATTTTAAATTTTAGCTTTTAATTTTAAAAGTTTATTCAAATTTTGAGAATATATGATTCTTTTGTCTTAGACACTGTTTCTATTTATTTAAAATTGACATCTGGAGGGTGAGGAAGAAAAGGAATACCAAGGACAAAGACAGCAAGTAATGGCTAGTCTGCTGGTGAATGATAGCACACATAAAAGAATAAGTGGCAGAGATTGGAAGACGGAGCAGGCAGAGGTTGCCTCACCTTCGTTAAGCTCAGGTGACCAGTCGTGAAGAATTCGACTACAAAAAAGAGAACTGTAAGATTGTTCAGATTGCAATATTTATTTATAAACGTGTTATTGTTTCAAAGTACACTGTATGTTGTAAATAAATAAACATGCTTCAAAGTGCTTGTGAAGAAGATTGGAGGTCACTAGCCAACACCATGGTGATATTTTGTACATTTTATGGTGCAAATGACAGTACAGAATACTACCTAGAGTTTCACCACAATGTGAAAGTGATCCTACTGGTTCTTTTCTAAAGTTGTATCTGTCTTTGCTTGAGGTATTGAATTAATTCTTGCCTTTGTACAGGATGGGAATCAGTTTTCTCCTATAATGAGATGTAAAAATGGAGGCAATCCATCACATGTTATAGTTAATGTCTCTTAAGAATAATGAGTGTGAGGAGTCCAATTCATGAAGAAAACCAAACCAAATGTTGCGATGTTCATCAGTGGGCACCGAGGGTCTACATTTCATTAATTTCATAGGGAATAAACATTAGTCACTGAAATCACAGCCCAAACTATTGGATTTTAAAACGGCAACAACTGTGAAAAAAGTAAACTTAATCAAAAAAGAACTGAAATGGGCTGGGAAGCCTCTACCAAAGCAATAAATATTTTTGACTGATCATCTTCTGGACACATCACTGTGTCTAAATAAATGCCAAGATAAATACAAGTTTGCTGTAGTAAAAAGTGAGAAGTCCAACAAGTCTATGTTGACAGTTGCTAATAGTTGCATTTTTCAGAAGGAAAGACCGTTTTGACTACAAACATGTTGAGAGTAATGACACTTTCCAGCCTCCTTCTGTTTTGAGCTCTAAAATTGTTTGGATGTAATCAACAAAAATTCAGGGGGTTTTTTTAGATCATATTTTGAGGTTGTTTTGGGCTTTTGTTTAAATTGCAAAAATGCAGGTAAAATGTAAGTAGCTTGAAAAGTTAGGGGGGGAACAAAGGTTGATAATTTGCTTAGGCCTCCTTCATATTAGATGAAGACTGCTGAACAGTCTGTGGGACCTCCGTGACCATTCCAGTGTGAAGGCAATCATGACACTACTACACTCTTTTGTACTTGCAAAACAACTTTTTCTTGCTTTCTTTTTCCTTGTTCTCATCCTTTTGCCTCTTCAATAAACATAATACCCAGATTTGTGTTTTAAAATGTATTTAGACTGAAACTGGCATCACTTTCTTCATCTAAAAGTGATTTGTATTCATGTGTTTTAATGTCTAAATGTTCCTTTGGTTATCTGAGGCTGAAAAGTGAGTGTGTGTTGGTCTAATTAGTCTGATTAGCAATACAGCGTCTTTACCAGGTGAAATACATAATCATATGCTATCCAGTGCGCAAATAATATGTAGGTCCAGGATTCTCAATGTTTTTCATCGACAGTGTTCTTATGTGTAAAATAATGTTGTATTGACCTTTTTCCTTTTTTACAAATACATCAAATTAATTTGTTCTCCATCTGCCTCAGAAATATTATGTCAGCACTGAATCAGCTTTATTGTTATGAGCAACTGTAAGAGAGTAAAGTTCTGGTTTGAAACTATGATTCAAGCTGAAAAACAGATACTTATGTATGAAAACAAACCTAACTTTGCCTCTGATACTGAGAGAATGTCATGTCGTTACACAGCTTGTAAAGCTCAAATTAGCCTAGTTTCCCTTCCAGACCTATTTCTTCATCACCTGCACTTCCACACAAAACTTGAAAGTTTTCCTACCTGGTGTCTTTTATCCATTTCCCCTTTAGTGTGGTTCATTTGTGTAGGTGTGAAGACAACAATAATGCTAAACGACGACCCGGACCATTGAGCGGTTTATTTATTATTTAATTGCTTGTAGTGACAAGTTTTAGTTCGCTTGCAGTTTTTCTGTGCGAAAAGAAACCAAATCACCAAAAAGGTCACAAATAAACAAACTCAAGAGCTGATTCCCACTAAAGCTAACTACTTTACATCAAGGATGTTTTGTACCATATTACATTCAAGTCAAATTATACACTAGATTTTCTATTTTGAAATAACTTTTAATTGAAGTGCACATTTTGTAGTATCTAGTCACCATGGTCTTATTTAGCTCTACATATATAACAGACTTGAACATTTTTGAATGATTAGTTTTTTGTATATTGACTTTGTCCAATTGCTCTGACCAAAACCTCAGTGATTGCTTGACTTTTGAAATGCCACAGTGTAATAAAATCAAATTGTCAAAAAATACCAACACAGTTGATCTGTAAGAGCTAAGGACAAAACTAGTGGTGGCACTTTGCAGCCTATTACTATTACTGCCATCATCATGTTTTTAAGTGTATTTTGTTGCTCCATAGGCATTTCCATTTATGTGTTTTAATGTTTCTAAATTGTAAATGAGCAGGGCAGAGTAACAAATAACATGTGAAGTTTACTGTGTAATTTAAACCTGAGCTCTAGGGTGCTGCTGTCAAGGATACTGGACGGGGACATTGATCTTGGTATTAAAAATAAAAATTTAAATATTCTGTCACAATATTCTCACAATGAAACAATATGCTTGACTAGCTATTTATCAATACTGCTATTTTATAGCATTTTAAAATGTGACCAATGGCAAAGGGGGATTTGATCAGATTGTTCAATAAAACCAAAATACAACAGTAAAACAGTCAAGATTGTTGTTTAGGAAGAAGACTGGAGTATGTGACTATTTAATCATTTTGTAGATGTATTTCAGGATAGATCTAAGAGGTACACTTTAATGTATCATGAGGTTATTGCTGACACCATATCATGATGATTAGAAGTACAGCGCCTAATTGGCAGTGGTCACTCACTCAGTCATGTTATTTCACAGCTTAACACACACAAAATGCTCTGCAGATTAAACAACATGGTGGCTGTTACCAGTCTCCATGCTGAATCAAAACATTAACCCTCACCAAGACCTCTTTATGCATATCAAACTTCAGCATTGTACTGACCCATCTTTAAACTGGACAGATTCATAGCCTTCTGCACTTTGTGAAAACAGCCTTGTTTTTACAGAAGTCACATCCATTACCGAAGCTACACATGATACTGTAATTACAGAGGTCTGATCGCTGTACTAGGTGGATAATCAGCAGTGACCGCTAATGGGATTTTGAAAATGAAAAGGCTTCCAAAATGGTGGACAGACAGCAGATTAGCTAGAAACTGTTGAAAACAAAACAGAAACTGTAATTTTGGAGCACAGCACCATCTGTAAAGAAAATCTTGCTTGATGAATTAGGGGTTCTAATCAAATAATCAATTATTGATCATTGTTAACTGATAAACTCCCAGAATTGATAAGCTACCAATCATTTTCATAAGCACCAGGACCAAGATATGCCATCACATCACAGGCTCATTACTATAGTTTTCTTATGCTCACAACCTCTCCAAGACCCTGTTAAGTCCATTGTCTTTTGATTTTAATTGTTCTCTTACTCTTACCATTGAAAAGGGGATTTTGAAATATTCAAATACAGTACAGCTGTCAAAAGTTAGCAAAAATGGTCAGGGTTAATTATCACTTGGAATCCACAAGTGATAATTAAATGTATAATCAGATCAATAAATGCCTTATAATACCTGGGTATCCTAGCATATTGTCTTATCTATTAGTTTTCTTACCCTTACAATACTGTTTCAAATTACCATAAGTCAAGGCTTTTTTTTAATATTGCATAAAGTCTCTAAGTCCAGGTACCTATTAGTGCTGACATGTTTATTGATGGTATTAATTTATGATGGCTCACTGTCCTACCAAACAATATTAGCTGGGTTCTAAGTTCTTTTTAATTACTTTTTAAAGTAAATTTAGCTTTAATTGGTCATTAAAATAAGCAATCTTATTCAGAATCAAATCATTTCACATCTTAGTATATTTTTAAAAAGACAGATTTGTAAAGAGTATTCATCTGATGTCAGAGTAAAGGAAAAAGCGGCTGAATACTTTTAGATTTTTTTGCTTTGTACTTGCAAGTAGCGAAACCCATGGGCAGCAATTAAGTGTGCATATGGAGAATGTGCCAGTAGAAGGTTTTCCTTCTTATTTTTTATTTATGATAATTGTCCTCGTTTAAACATGGTTTATAGCAACCAATAAAGACACAATAGAAAACTGAAAGCTTTTTGATTTCTTATTTAACAGTCTTTCATTAATTAAAGAGTTTGAGCCCATGTATAGTCAGAAATTAGTTTTGTGTAATAATAAACTGTTATTCAGGGTGCTTTATCTAAGAAAGAGTATAGAGAGTAATCATTAATTAATTTGATTAATTCACCCATGCTAAGCACACATCTAGTGTGGTGAGGAGAACTCCCATTAAACACCAAGAGACTTTTTTTTTAAACTCCAGACAGTGAAGGAACATGGAACAAAATCACCAAAAAATGCCAGCATGCAATCAGAAAAAAAAACAATTATGGAGAACAAATTGAAAAAAGATAGCAGAGTGAGGTGATATCCTTATGAATAGAATAACCAAGGCCAGCCATATCAGTACCTAGCTGAACTAGTAAAATAAAATCTGATGATGTTCTACAACAGAGACACTCTTTAACCAAAGGGTCTACCTTCTTGTTTGAAAGTAGGCAGACCACAATTAAACTTGTAGTCTGAGAGTGAAACTCTCTGTGGGGATTAGATTAACCATAAAGGTCTTACAGAAGATTTCTTGGTTATTTATTCTCTCTATGAAGTCGAACAATACCTGATTGTTACGGATTTTTGGTGAATAAAAGTAAAAAAAAGTCTTATTAATCATAATAACTACTATGTAGAAGTCACAAATGCACCGACTGCATTCCTAAATATTTTCTTTATTTTAAGGGCCTAAAACTGGTAATTGCATTTAATCTGTTGAAAACATACTTTTAAATCTCTCCAGTGAGCTAGAACTCATAGACAACTATAATAACAAAATAAAGGGAGACATTTCTTAGTTTTCATAGGATTATTTTCTATGCTTTGAGAAGTTAATTTTTACCAAAAAATAAGAGCATAGCTGGTTTAACAACATAAAAAAATAATTAAAAAAATTCAGAGGTAAATTGATTTATTTTGTTATGCCACCCAATGTCATTAATCCAGAGATTACTGAAAAAAAACATGAGTGTGGCCATCATTATAAAGCTACAGCTAAGATTAACCTTATAATGTAAACCATTAATGGCTCACAGACTGTGAACATCATTCTCCAGAGAATATGCACTTGAGTCACTTCACTTATGAGGGCTGAGGTTCGTACCTTGCACATTGGCTTGTTTCATTCCTGATTACATTACAAACATATAGTCACAGATTAAATCCACAAACACAATGAGCCTCAGTCAAGTTTAAATGTATTTTGTATCTTAAGTGCAACTTGAATCTTTTACTGAAACCTGAGTTACCTTTTCAAGCAAATATATGTCTGAACACCATCACTTAAAATATAAAAACAAGTTTTGTACACTAGACAAGTGAAAACTGGAGGTCCATGAGGGATTAACTCTCCCCTGGTTATTAAAGTAAAACCCAAGCAGGGCCTCCTACAAAAATAGGAGCTATAGTTCCTACAACAAGTTGTGGGTCTGCCACGGGTAAGAAATTAACAGCCCACTAGCAACAACAACAAAAGAAAATCAGAGTTTTTAAGTCTTACAGCTCTTAAGTCTAATGGTACTGAAGTTTTCTTACATTAGCATTGTAAGGATTTAAAGTTGAACATATTTTTTGAATTTTTGATTGAATAATCATGTTTTTAAGACGGTACTTCACAGAAAACCTGATGTTACAGGCATAACTACTTTTGTTGGACTCCATATTACATAGTACTGTATCTATGAGCTGCCCCCTGGGAGACGAAAGCAGTTTTCCTGATTTAAAAAAGCACTTACATTTAAAGTTAATTAAGATAACGCTTTGTATCTCACGGGATTTTAACAAATATGTTTAAAATGAAAGATCTGTGATAAAGTTTACATTAAATCCCAAATTACATAGCATACTTCCCACCATTTTTCAAAGTGTGTTGAGTGAAGATGTTACGCATTAAGTAGGGCCTGTGGGGAAGATATGATCGATATGGATAGGAATCAGTGTCTCAGCCACCAGTGCTTGTGAATCCGAGGATGGAAAAAGCATGCTCAGTTAACACTGAGCAAAACAGCTGACAACCTAAATGAGACAGATGCCGACATAGTCTGGACTGAATGTTATTAGCGGTAGCTTGACTTCTGGAATTTAGATTCCAGATTTTTGGCTCCAAAGGGAAATCCTACTGGCTGACTCTTGGACACTTAGCCCTGGATCTGTCTGAAAAAACAAAGGTTATGGGAATTGTGGTGGTTTCACTGCAGATAAAGAGGTCTCTATTTCAACTCCTGTAAACTCCGATTCCTATTTAAATATACTGTTCTGAAGAAAACCGTCTATAGTAACAAAAACGGCCAATCTCTCAATTCCTGATACCTTACATCAATTCAAGAATGCATTTAGGTAAAGCCAGTAAAAATGCAATTCTGAGACAAAATGTGATAATAAATCACTTCTATCAACACAACAGAGCAACTCAACATATAAGGTATATTTAATATCTTATATTAAATATAAGGTACTTAAAAAAAGAAAAAGAAAATATATATTTACTAACTTAAAGAAAAATTACATATCAGGAATTGTAGTCAGTGATCCTGTTCTGTTAATGCTTGAGACTTTCTGTCCTTTAAGAAACAAACGGCTGTCCCCAGTCTGACCCTTGTATCTTAAATGGACCCAAACAGCTCCCAGAAAATTGACCTCCCTGTGAAGAGTCAGTGATGACTGTAGAAACACAAGACTCTGATAAGCTAAATGTATAAGAAGAGTGAATTCATATCTTTACATCACTACTAAATATAAAAAACAAAACATTTTTCTTAAGCACTATGTAGCGATAAGCGATTTAAAGAGCAATTTTCTGGAATTGGCTTTGACCAGGACTCAGCAAGACAGCACAACACAATTGACTTGACAACAAAACCATTACCCCCAACACACACACACACACACACACCCTAATAGCTATATTTACTACATAAGAACTGTTCTCCATCTCTAGCTTTAGTTTTGCCTTGTAAATACACACTCACACTTTGAGTTTGCTGTGGTTTCAATTATTTGTTTTTACAAATGTGCACCAAATGTCATATTTACAAATACATTTTTGCTTTAAAATAAGTTTTTTTTAATGAATATAGGTAATTTGATAAGTTAGTTCAATGTGTAATTTTTTTGTTTGTTTGGGTGATATTTGTGCTCTATATAAATGATTAGTCCTACAAAGTCAAAAAAAACAGCCTTGGTACATCAGGCAAATCAAAAATGCAACATTCAAACAGCAGAATCTTGGTTAAAAACAGTATTTTGAGAGTGCTGAAATGTTTTAAAAACTCTGTGCTGCACTATTTTACCCTCCACTGAGAACAATCATGGGGGGTAAACAAGAGCAGCGGCCCTGATCTGGACGCTTTATTACTCTTCATGAGAAATAAGGGTCACATAGACCCTCCCAGGCTCTTTTTCCAAATATCAGTCTATTTTCCTCTACCACTGCTATGATGTTCAGACATATTTTTAAGAGTGTGTATTTTTATCTGTCCATAAAAGGACCAATGTTCTTATCAGTTTTTGATTCATGACACAAGATTCATTAAGATTAAACTTGAACATTTGGGTAAATCATAGGGCTAACATGTAAATGTGCTTGGTAAAAATCTTATCTCTACTCTCTAGTGGTTGCCAGTGTTTTTGTGATATTACAGAGTTATTTTGGGCAGAGAACAGTAATGATAGTATTACCTTCACCTTGTCAAAATGGACTCCTAGTGCTTTTGCCCATTTGGGTAAATACACCTTCTACATGCTCCTTCTGTGCATGTAGAGTACCCGTACACACCAAAAATGAAGCCAACCATACTGGTAAACACTTCTTTCATTTTACTGTGAAGTCACACACACCATTAGTGCACTTCAGATACAGTCTCATTTTGTCTAGTAAAATGACACCCACACTCCCTTCCTCACACAAGACCTGTTACTATTTTCTATATATACGAATAAAAGAGACCTATTATTTATTGTTAGCAAATTGAAACGATAATCAATTTGTTTTGTTTTATCTACTTTTTGATTTGTTGATAAATCATGATTCCGGTGTACTACTGGTATTTTATATATATATATATATATATATATATATATATATATATATATATTACTGGAAGACGTTAAAGCTTCCCTGTATTTGGCAGTGGGATTGAGGAAATTAGGGTAGCAGACTTTTTTTTTTTTAGTTTTGCCTTGTCTATCCTGACTTGTTTGCCTGTGTTTACAGATTCATAGTCAGCCTCATGTTGATTGTTCATGTTTTTGTGACCCTCTGTTTTGGTCAGTCTATCTCTTAATTCTTCGTACCAAAATAGTAATTCACAGAAATTTAGAGCTTCTCTCCATTAACACATGTTTTGTCTGTCCCTGCAGGCTCTGCTCGGCTACACTACTTGATTTACAGCTCTTATCAAATACATATTGCCAAGCGAGTGAGACGTGCAACCTTTCATTTGCACGCCACCGCCCTGCAAATTCGACATGCTACATTAACAAGAAAAATAGCTGCTGCTATGCATGCCAAGACCCTATGTTGGTGTATGTGTGTGTCTAAGAGAGTGTGTTAGAGATGTGTAGGTTTGAGAAAGGATGAAAAACCCCTCTAAGGTAGAGAAATACACTTCCTCTAAGTGTTTGAGTTTTAAGCTTTACAACAAAGCAATGAGGATTGTTTGAAACAATTTTTTATTAATAACTCCAGGTGCATGTTGGTACTGTGGTGTACCTTGAAACACCACAGTACCCAAAGACCCAAAGACCCAAAGACAAAAATAAGTTTGCATTTTATCTATAAAAAAAAGTCTGGCTCTTACATTCCTGTTATTGACTGTGCTGTCTTATGTTTAATATACGTCTGTATATCTGTATTAGCATTACTGTGTGCAGATATCCTATACATATGATTACAAATAAACAAATGTGAACATACATCACATCATTATGTAAACTGACCTAGATAGACAGAATCCTATGGAAATTATTCATTCAATCATATATTTATGCATTGTTTCTGTGATGGAGTCAGAGATTACTGACATTCAAGCAATGCATTGTGAATATATTCAACATGTTTGACATGTTTCTGTTTAGCTTCATAAAGTCAGTAGTTGGTTTTACAAACCATCCAGGATGTGTAGGTTTGAGAAGGGATGAAAAACCCTTTCCTATTTATGGAAACCGGTCAAAAAAATTAAAGTAGAAGCCTCTAAGGGCTCCCTATAAGATGAAAAAGTTCCTATTCCCACATGGCCAACATACTGACCTTTTGTATCCTAAAGAAATAAATTAACATCTAACAAACAAGAAGCATCATGGTGCTGCAGTTTTCCCTGTGTAGCCGGTCAACATGGAAAGAACAGTTGGTTGGAGTAAAGACAAATGATTTCATCATTGAAAACACTACTAAAGAAACAAGCAATTAAATTCAGCAAAGTAATGTAAATGTTCTGAGACTGTTTTTAAACTGTTTAAATCTGTCATATACCTTAAATGCTGCTGTATACCCAAAGAACCTGCACAGCGAATTGAAGTGAGTGAGGGCAGTTTTGCCTTAAGCAATGGGCATAAATCCCAGAGGATGAATTTGACAACCTTATGGAGACATACTGTATCCCAAGAGACTCCCTGCTATAGCTGATGCAAAATGGGCTGTATGTAGTATTGATTTTGTATAAATCAATACATTTGTATGCGCCACATCCACCACAGTACTTTCTCCTTAAAAAACGTGCAGATGCTTATACTTTATTGACTACTGCAGTATTTTTTTTGGCTAAATCAGTTTGCAATGTATAAATGGAGAGAAAGGAATATTTTCTTCAAGATTTTCTAAACCTTGTTGCATTATGCTGAACAGACACTTCCATTACATTTATAAACAAACTAAGCGGATGGACAATGCAGCTGAGATGATGCTTGAATTATACTGACGTAATATTAGAAATAATTTGCAAACCACTAATCTTAAGATTAGAAAGCCTATTGAGGTTTCTTGTACAGGTGCTTTCAACCAAAGGCTGACATCTCGCTGCAAGTAAGCACTTTAAATCGCTCTGTCTTTTGACTGTCTGAGATGGTAAATGAAACATTGAACATTGCTAATAATTGTGGCCGTTTTTTTTGTTTTTTAAAAAGTATGTTGGCTTGGGGTGTTTTCCTTTTTTAGGTTCTTTTATGCTCCTCTTAAAGTTTTTCTACACCAAGAACCTCAATACTGTGAAGTACAGTGGAACATCTTTCCCTATTTTTGGGTTTAAAGTGAAAAGGTATGTGTGACTTGCATCTGTTTTACATCTGGCCAGATTAGATTCTAGCTAGTTCTACAAGCAAATACGTGCATAAGTACCAACAAAATTTGCCGAAAGTTTAGTTACTCTAGCAACAATGTTTTATTTCATCAGAATGAGACTGAAACAGCAGCAAAATTAGCCTTTTTGTTATTTAAAGTGAGCAATGGCCACACAACACCTGATCTAGACCTGACCACTTAACATGTATATTATATTACATTACATTATATTATATTATATATTCAGGAGAATGGCAGTACTAGAATGATGTTGAAGAAAGGTGAAAAAGCTCTGGTCAGGTCTTCATTTAGTTTGAGTATTAACTGGTTTTAATTTTCAAATTAGCTAAACTATTTTATTATGAGAAGAGCAGGTCAGGGAAGGCATAGGAGAGCCAGGTGGAGTTTCAGGGTGTGAAGATATGAAAATTATATTATAATAGAGCCAGAAAGGAGAACAGGTGAGGACTGATGTCAGGTTGATTTCTTTCAACGTTTCAATATTTTTTTCATTATTTCCACACTATAAGGGTAATGGTTAGAAGACATGAAAAGAAAAGCGCTTGAGAGGTTTAAAAATAAATGAGTGAAATTTATTGCTATCAGAAACGGGTTACACAGTAAATACAGTGGAGGTGTATAATAATGTGTACATCTGAAAATTAAGTTGTTTAAATTCTCATTCTATATGATAAAAGCATACTTTTTTATATTTAATTAATTCATAGTTTGATCCTGTACATTACTGTAATGTCTGTTGTAAATACATGAATCCATGCAGGGACATCAGGCTGCAGAGAGTCAGAGGGAGTGAGTAGATATTTTAGTTAAATGTTTGTGGCTGAAAATGACAGGAGAAAAAAAACATTTAGGCTTTTTGCCTCAGTGTTTTTCATGGCTCATGTTTTGTACGTTGCTGAATGCAGGGCTGGAAAGTATAATTTTTATTTATTTTGTAGATCAGACTGTTGCACTGATGTAGAGTTGTTCAAGAAGAACAAAACTTTTTTTTTAGATTTTATTTTTGTTGGTCAAACTGCTGTATTGAGTTTAAAACTGCTGAGTCGTATTTTATGAGCTGTTTTTTACTTCGGTTTTAGAAAGAGGCAAAACCTGTTCAATTGACAGTCAACTTACATCAATGCATTTTGACCAATAATCAAATGTCTTTTGACCAATGAAATATATCAGAATACGGTAGCTTGTGTGTGCTACAAGAGTATTTAGCTTGCTAGTTGTGAGGCAAATGATAAAGTGAGTATTCAGTCCTGGAATGACAGTCATTATGCTACGTGGATGCATAACTTTGAACTGATTATTGGATTATAAATAGTAACATGTTAGAATAATTATTACTGAAACAAGGGGCCAGATTAGAGTAACGCGTTATTGACATGTTGATGGCACAATTGTTTATGACATTTCTGCTCAAGCTATTTCCTGATCTGTTAGGTTTCCGATATGTGTCCCCCCCCAATGACATACTTGTTCCTATGCTCTTGGTTGTGGTATAAGCGGTTCGTTATTCCAGATTGTTTGAGTCTACCCATCTGATTCCAGCCCTTGAAAAATTTAAATTGTGGAAACTACAATGGCAGTAGAATTATTATGCCGTAATTGCTTGGTGGCATTTTTGGCCAATGACCAAAGTAGTTTTCAGGAAGCAACCACTGAAACTGATTTACTTCAGATTTTTTGTGAGGCTAAGCTCACTCCCCATGTTTTAGATTTGATTTTTCAGTTTGTAGGTTTCTATTGAATAAGGCATAAAGTATGTTTATAGCTCTATCACCACTGCTCTGTGCTAATTAAAGTGTAGAAAGGCCACACCAGAGAGTAGAAAATCATTCAGATGTATGTAGTGTTAAAAGAATGTTTTGTGTGAATGTGTGGAGGTTCATTTAGCTTAGCTTCAAAGCTGTGTTTGGATGAAATAAACCAAGGACAATATCTATTACTGAAACTTAGCATGTGTGTGACAGGCATTTCAAAATATGTGCATGAATTTCCTTTGTGCTCTTTTCCTGGTCAACTAGGCACCGCATGACCAAATGCAATAAAACCCAATGCAGCTGCCTCCGATTTAGGTATGCCGTTTTAAATCTCCCACATTTTCTATCCATTCCAAAATAAATGATTATTGGTTTAACAGGGTAGAGGTGGTTTGAAGCATTCTTGTTTTGGTGAACCCTAAAGGAAAGAAAATCTTTAGAAAATTAGTCTACTTGGCCTATTTCATTTTTTAAGTTTTTTTTTTTTTTTTACTTAGGTTGAAGTTTAAACATTCAGACAGTACCATAAGAGTAAATGGATAACAACTGGCAACAAACAAGCAACATTTTGCCACTTCGGAGTTAAAAAAAGAAGAAAGAAATCTGCCTCTTCAACACTTTTCACCAATTTGACTGAGCAAAATAAATACTTTTTCATCCAGTCTCTTCTGTTTTATTGAGATCTGGTCCCAGGTACATCAGATCAACGTTGGACACCCAAACATCTTTCTTCAGACCTCCGCTCTAGTCAGGTCGCTGCATTTCCGTTACAATTGGAACTTTGTCAATATTCTGCTAAAGTTGAATAAACACAGTTTCCATTAAATAAGAAATGCAATTAAAGTCACATGAATGAATTCATATATGTGATAAGTCATTAAAAAGCATGCCATCACGCTTCTACCACTAACTGGTGAAAAACAAAAAGTGTTTCTTTCCTGAAGGCAGATGGTCTTTAACAGTTTTTCCTTCAGCCCAGCCTTTGTCCTCTTCTTCCACCTATCTTTCTTAATCCTTGTCTTCGTTCCATTTCACTCCCAAACTCCCTGTTCAAGCTGTTCCCTGCTCAGGTGACTAATGCTATGTCAGAACAATGGCCTATTGTGTTTTATTGACCTCCCCACATCCAGTTCTTCGTCTCTCTCTTCATTTCTCTCTGCTTCAGTATGCCTTAATCTTTTTTTCTCACTCTTTTTTCCATTTTATTATCCCCTTTTGATTGTTCAAACTAGCTCTTTGTCAGAACTCCTCCATCAAATCTCCAGGGAACTGTGATAAAGAATGGATAGATAAATAATATCAGGGATGGTTGGATACCTATAGAGTAAATAAAATGGGAAGAAGAAGGATGAGAAATCCCAGCAGTATGATGGGAACATCAGGTAGAAAGGAGAGTATGAAATACAGATAAATGGTTTAATAGGACAAATTATCAAAAGATAGAAAAGCGAAACCATGAAAGAACAATGAGCGAGTTCATTACCAAGATCTTTAAACCACAAGGCACTCACAAATTCTTGCCATAAAGAGTGAAATCTCTCAACATTAGTCAGGTGGTCTCAATGCTATTAGTGGTTTGTAGGTTAAACAGTAAGCTTGAAAATAAGCATTCAAGAAATACCTTCCTCATAAAGAAAAAAAAGCATGATACATTAACAGTAAAAGTTTAAAAGAGAGAAGAGAGACAGGATCGAGATATAAACAGAAAAGGTTTACTGAAAAAAAGAATGGTGACGTGAGTAATGGCTGGTCAATGTTAAGGCCTTAATCAATGCTTGATTAATATTAATTTGTTTAGCCCTAGCAGAGGGCGGAGCTAACCCTATCACTTCCTGCTGAGATTGATTGGGGACAGGGCACCAAGGGCGTGCTCACATAGCAACACACATACACAGATTTTCCCTTGGTGGCTTCGTTTCTTCATGAATACATGCAGAATCATTCATGCATCCTTTGTGCTGACGTTGTGTATGATCTCTCAAAACCTTGAGAAGTCATCTGCATTTTAGGCTTACAGACATCTACAGAAATAAGGATGAGGCTTCTTCACAGTTCCGACATAAAATTTCTCTCATTTTTATATGGATTAGTTTATTCTTGTCACAAATCAATTTGTGAATGGTTAAAAAAAATTAACACCTAAAAAACAAATCAACTTTTACCTATCCACATTGACATAATAAAAGTAAAGGTAATAAATCAAATAAACATAAAAATGTCTGAACAGTTATAAAAAGCAACTGTTGACCTAACAGCTCTCTGCAGATTTTTAGCATTAATCAGCAACACGCTGGTCAAGGTTGGATATAATATCTAATAAAAAGCAGAAAAGGACTGAAAAAAAATATTTTATGTTACAATTACTGAATAACTTCATTGTACCCTTTAACCCTGTCTGTCTTTTAACTGATAATTATGCGGTTTTGTTTAGTTTGTGCATCCATTTCTGTTGTACTAACCTTCCAGAGCAAAGACATTGCACAGGGTTAAATGACCATATAAAAAACATGGTAAACACCTCCAAAAACAGCATAAAATCTGGCTGTTATATCATGATTGCAATTTTTGCTATCATATTCCAATCTATATTTGTAAATACCATGTATATTTCTTTTCATATGAGAAAATAGCACAGGCGAAATGCCTTTCCAGGACTCACGAATATTTGTATCCGGGTTCGGTTTTTTCAAGCTACAGGAAGTGGGAAGGTGGGGGGAAATGTCTGGTCCAATGAAATCTGGTATTGCTCAGAGCACTGCCATTTTTTAAGCTAACTAATAGCAGACCGTTGGCCCTATAAATCACAGAAAGAGAGATAAAAATGAAACCATCAGCAAGATGGAGAGGAGTGCACTATGCCAGAACATAATTTTAATATAGTTGCATGTGTGTGGGTCTTATGGGAGAATTTCTGCCTTGATGGGTGTGTATGAATGTGCATATTTCTAAAGATGCATTACTCTCCTCTTTTTGTGTTATCTGTCGTTCCTGCAGAAACGAATGATTCTTGGCATAATGCCTCTTTAATTTGAGCAACACATGTTGGCTGTTTCAATTCAATATTTCAAGTTAGTTGGTTAATGTTAGGTTAATTGGTGGGAGGAAGCCGGAGTACCCGGAGAGGACCCACGCATGCACAGGGAGAACATGAAAACTCCGTGCAGAAAGACCCCGGGCCGGGAATCGAACCCAGGGCCTTTTTGATGCAAGGCAATAGTGCTACCAACTGGGCCACTGTGCAGCCAAAACAAGCAAACAAAAACAAACATTAAAAGAAAAAACAAGCCAGTTTTGATAACTTGCATACTTTCTACATAAATACTAGCAGTGGATGTTTTGATGTTTAAGGGTTATTGTCACAGAGATATTGAGATAGACACCAGCACCTCCCAACCCCGCAAGGGACAAGGGTGTAAAGAAAATGGATGTATGGATGTTTTGTTTTGTTTTCAGTGAAAGCCATTCCACCATCCTTGCAGTCTGCTGGAAAATCACTACTTTCATTTAAAGGTAAACTTTTTCTAAAATGTTTTTAACTGAAAACATGAAAGTGCAAAATATTGGTCTGAGTGAGAAGAAAGTGTTACATAAGAAGGATTATTCTTCCTTCTTTTCAGTTAGTGGAATACTATATTGTTACACAAACAGTTAAATCTTTACTAGCTACATTTTAAGTAAAGCAGACTAAAAATTTAATTTGAATATAAATTTTAATAGTTTTAGGTCTAGATTTTGACTTGACCATTGTAACAAATTAAAATATATTTACTTTATTTAGTGGTGTTCAAATTTGGTCTTTCAGTTCCAGTGTTCTGCAAGTTTGAGATGCTGCCTATATTCAGCACAATCAAATAAATGCGTCATTAGTAGGCCTCTGCAGAGGTATTTCAGTGGTGAATCAGATGTGTTGGAGAACACTTGCACTTTTGGGCGCCTTTTTACTGAAAGAAAAAAAAAAAACAAGGCCAAGATTTTGTATCAATAGTAGCATTTATGTTTCTTATGACTGGGGGGGAGTAATATAAATTAATATTAACATTTTGGAAGGGCTCAGCTAAAACACTAACTTTCATTAGTCAGAGAATGAATAAAGATAGCTAAGGATTTGTGTGATAGCAAGGAGGCATCCCAACCTAAAATCCATGGTTACGTCACAAAAGATGAAGGGTTAAAAATACCTGTGGAGGTAAAGACAGGTGCACAGAAAGGCACATTTTACAGTACATAGCACTCTGTACAGAAAATACCTATGTTGTCCTCTCATAGTGCTGATGATGGAGATATTGATGGTGTGTGCTCCTTCAGGACATGCTAAAACTGAAGTGGAGGCACCGAAACCTCTCACACACACGCATATATATATACGTATATATACATACACATATATATATATTTAGCTTTGACTTTTCCATCAGTGGTGATGTTGTGGTTAAAGATGTTAATTATGGGATAATTCAGCTGTAAAGTTGAACTGTTTTCTTCATAAATTCTCAGACTTGATTAGGAATCAGCGTATCGGTGATTGTTGCTCATCGTGTGAAAAGTTTCTTCTGAGTTTGAATTATGATTTTGGCTTTTATTGGTTCCTAAATTCAGCTGAAAAACTTTAATAATTTCATCATTGATAGTCATAATAAATAACTGCAAATGCCAAAAATTGATGCAGATTTTGATTCCCAACAAAGTTAAATATTTAGTTTCAAACTGACATTTATAAATGAAAGAATAAGATAAACTTTGATAAATGCAGGATTTTCCGTCCAGCTGAAGCTCAGACCTTTTCTCAGCCGTCATCATCAGAGGCGCATTAGCTTCTCGTTTATTGATTTGTGGATTTAAAACTCAGTTTTTTAGCTTTCGTTCAGAAACGTGAGGAACAGTTTTAAGGAAAACCGCAGCAGAATCGTCCTTTAACCGGCAGTAATTTCACCCAAATGACCCCGGTGCCTCTGAGCAAGGCACCGTGTGTTAGTTAACCAGCTGTTGATTTGGCAGAAAGTCCATGTGACGGCGTTTTCCAGAATTTATTTGCTTGTTCTCCAGCCTGTTTGCTGCTTTCTGATGGATTTATGATCCAGCTGGTCAGAGTGATTCATCTCCCGGCCTGTAATGAGACCAGCAGCGAAGTCGGACGCCTGGAGCTCCACTCGTAAGCAGTCTGTGTGGTTCGACGCCCTCATGATGCTCAGAGGCAGTCGGCTCTAAATCAGCAGCGATGGTTTAACGGCTTCTGCTGCAGGTGTGAGCAGAAAGGAAACAAACCTGGCTGCAGCAGCAACGCTTCACTGCTGCAGCAGCAGCTCGTCAGGGCCGCTGAACTAAAAAAGGAGTAAATAATTCCTAAAAAACTCAGAAATGTTGAGATTTGTCTGAACTTGGTTTCAAACATGTTAAACGTTTAAACTCAGGTTTTCCTCTCCACTGTCGCTGCAAGCATCAGTATTGATGATTTATTTCCTTTTGTTTTCAAATGTCGACTTTTGTTGAGAATCTATTAAAAACTGAACTGAATCCTTCATAGGAAAAGTCCAACTGATCTGATAAATCTCTTTTATTTTATTCAACTTTTACATTTTTCAATTGCAGATTCCTTAGATCAGAATTTATTTTTAACAACCGCAAAGTATTTTATGTCATAAGCCTTACTATCTCTTCTCACTTTCTAATTCAAGACCTGTTACTATAGTGATGTGACAAGATAATATGTATGATATTGAGCAGAAAGATTGGCCACCATAGTGTTTATCTGAGCATTAATTAGTGAATCACATCAGTGTCAGGAGAGCCGGTTGTTTCTGTCGTTTCTTCATCATCGTGAAGCTCTTCCTCTTCCTCGGCTGATCAGATCAGATCAGCTTCCTGCTGGTTAGTCTGCGCTTTGGCAGAAAGCCGTCGTTATCCGTGTGGCTGTCTGACCGGACGCTCCCGGTCGGTTTGGTTGGAGTGAATCTTCAGAGCGGATTACCTCCAGCTCAGGTTTCTGAAGAGGAAGAAGAGCCGGCAGGACGGCAGAATCCTCTCAGGACTGAATCTCTGCCGGGTCGCAGCACAAAGGACCGAAATCTGGACTCGGTTCCGTTCACACTGCAGCCTGGCGGGACACAAATACTATTTATGTTGTTGTTTTGCCTTAATGCTGCCTGTATCTGATCTTTTCATGAATCTGAACAACACAGATCTGATTCTTAAAAATGCGCCCAGGCTAGGTGTCTTCATGTATCTGATCGTTTTAATGTGACCCAAGTTTTTACGGCCAGGTCGCGTTCATCCGTCTTGACGTCATTGATACTCGACAAACGTCACCATTCCGCGTCCTGATACACGCAAGCAGGAAGAAGAACATCAACCGTGGCGGCCATTAATGAGGATTAAGTTAAAGTGCTGCTCCGGTCAGACAACAACTTCAGAATCGTAAGTTATGCTTTATCGTTAGCATCCATGCTAACTTCCACTGAGCACTTCTTCTTTTTGGGAAAACATCACCAACCATAGCGATACTTTATAATAAAAGTAGAAAACTATAAGGTACATTTTCTAAAAGTGCAGTTTTCAAGTTACTAAAGTAAATGTAATTGGTTACTAGTCTGGTCTTCATGGGGAACAACAGACGCTTTAACGCCAATAAACCCACTTTATCCTTCAGATTTTTGGTTTTTGGATTTAATTTGTGGAATTGGATTTTTTTCTTCACCAATGTTCTTGTTGGTTTTTCAAATGTCAAGGTCATGTCAAGGCAGCCATCTTGTTTTGCAACTTTTTCCATTCAGACTTTGATGAAATATTAAGTCCTGTCCACGATTTATTTTAAATTACTAGAATAAACTTATGACAATAGAGTAATATTAGGAGATTTGTCATAATTTTACGAGTAAAATAAAAAACTTAAATGAGGACATTGAGCATCTTGTGAGGCGTTTGTATCGTTTATCATTTATCGTGATAAATTTCTTATAAGATTTTGATTGATATTTTTACAGCTTTTCAAAACTGTTTAGTCAATAAAGGTGAATCAATAAAAATCAATAAATTTTTAAATGTAGTTATGAGGATTTTAGTGATAGAAATTATACCTTTTTATGTGACTGGTGTCCTAAAGAAGCACATTATAGGCATGATTTTTAAGAGTAATATTTGTTTTTTATTATCATCACAATGATAAAACCTTTAATCAGCAGCTGTTCACTGAGCTGTGCTGCGTTCAGGTTCATCTGGTAAAAACCAGCTTCATGAAGACGTTGATGCGCCTCATGATGGATTGTATGGAAGAGTTTTCTTCTTTTCTAACTTTGTGCTTCCTGAACTTTCCTGCTTGTCTCAGATCAGTTAGCTAAAAGCTTCCTAGCCGCTAACGCTTCCTGAACGCCCTGATGAGGGCGCTCAAGCCATCATGGCTACCTGTGAGCTGCTGCAGCAGGAATCATGTTCATGCATGATCTGCAGCGCTGCAGCAACACGTCACATTAAGGGGGCCAGACTTCCTGCTGGAACAGGAAGTTGTTTGTGCTCCTTCCTGTCTGAACCAGACGTGACGCTCAGTTGCTCTGAAACCTGCTGTGCTGCGGCTTTTTGGATTAAAAACCGATCAGATCTCATCCACATTAAACGGTTTTAGTTTTCTGACGATGAAAGATGCGTTTCTGTTTATTAATATTTTCTGTGGCTCTGAAACATTGTGAGCGATGTCTGTGGTTATGAAAACGGTTAGAGCCATCGATCAGCCCAGCCCACTTAATATCTGCATCTTATCTCTGCAGAACTTAACATGTTGAAATGAAGGCTTGTGATCCAGAGGTTCTGCTGGTTCTGATCGTCCAGCTGGGACTCGTATCCAGCCTTCATCCAGTCTGTGAGTCTTTCTGAATCAGACTGCAGAGGCTTTAAAACCGATAATTCATGTTCAAGCTTTTATGATGCCGATGAGGTTTAAGTACATTTTTTGCACCAAGGTGTGAACTTACCTCTTTGAACAAACTCAGACAGAGCCAGTTAGACAGAACCTGTCTGACAGCATGAAGTAGGCCAACATTTCTGCTACAGATGAGCCCAGCAGGTGCATAGTTAAAGTCTGATGAGTCTGAATTCAGTGCCTCGTCTTAGCCTTTTATTAGCTCCACACGGACTTCCATGCTGCAGATGCTAAAACTCAGACAATAAAAGACAAACAGCTCTTTCTGCTCTGCAGTCATTTGGTAAAAGCAGGAAAACAAAAAGTCGTTTATCTTCCAGACAAAGTTAAAGCAGCAGCAGCTTTAAACTAATGTTTCTGTCAGCAATTAAGAGCCGACTCATTAATTATTTCTTTGACAAAATCTGTTCTCATAAAGGCTGCAGAGAAGTGCAGCGTACATTTTTATCTAAAGCAGCTTCTCTGAGGCAACATCTGAGGAGCGCCGTTAGCGCTTCAACCCTGAAGCTAACAGGGAGTTCACTTCCTGTTTCAGCTTCCTGTTCCTGTTTCAGCTTCCTGTTCCTGTTTCAGCTTCCTGTTCCTGTTTCAGCTTCCTGTTCCTGTTTCTTCACACAGACATCTCATTGCGTTCTGTGACTCATGGCTGCTTGTTAGCTGTTAACATCCCTTTGCTTGCTAACCTTTTTGTGTCTTTGCCTCCAGTTGAATTTATAGTTTTTCAATTCCAGTCATAATGTTCTTAAAAAGTCTTAAGTTTTTCATCATTAATAGTGACTAACAATTGCTTAGTCATATTTTCAAGCTTCTTGTGACACTATAACTTTTTTAAACACAAAACTAGCTTAAGCTAAATCTGTGCAAAGCTTCTTCATTAATGTTTTTGTACTTTGTCCCTGTTTTAAATAAACTAAACCACGGAGTTGCTAGCAGGCTCTTAGATTTGTGGAGGATCGCTGACTCTCATCATGGTAATTTAATCTAAGCCGGGATTCAGAGCGGGAATCCTGGTCCAGCTGAAGGATCCTCTGAGCCGGGATTTCACTGAAGCAGTAAAACTCCCTCTGCGCTGAGTCGGGTTTCCAGGTGAGCCCCCTCTTCCTCACTGTCTGTCTCAGGTGGAGGAGGGAACAGAGAAACAGCCTGCTGAGAAGCAGAGAGCAGAAAGCACAGATTCAATTTCCTGCAGTGCCGCCGGCCCTGGGGACGGACAACAAAGCCTGTTTAATTTTAATAAGAGTCAAGAAGTGAATCTCCACACAACGCTAATGAGGCTGCACAGCCGACATGGCGGCGCAGCAGCAGGAACATCTGCTAAGGCTGAACGCTTCACGGGTCAATCCGAGCTTCCGCCCTGCAGAGACGGACGGAAAGACGAGGGACGTTGCAGAAACATGAAGACAATCTGAGGGCCGAGCAGGACTCACAGACAGGTCAGAAAAAGACGTTGAAAATCCAGATCCTAAAGGAATGACAGGAGGAGATGTTTCTGAATCAGATTCTTTTATTTAAATCTGCAGCAAACTGAAATGTTTTCAGTCCTGATGTAAAGGAACCACCAGTTTCTGAACGTCTGGAGCTTAAGCAAAAATCACTTCATGAAAGAATCACGATTCTTAATTACTTCAATTCAGAATCCATATGAATCCTGAAATGCATAAAAAATAAATAAAACAAATCAGCTGTCCGTCGGCCATTTTGTCGCTTGAACGTACGCTGGCGCTGAAATCACCAAAACAAAGAGGAAATGACACAAAGAATGAAATTCACTTTGGTTTTTATCAAATTCCTGGAAACTCCGAGATGACAGAGCTTCACCGAGTTCATCGTTCACAAGATGGAGAACGACGGGAAATACGTCGACTCACCGATGAATTAAACAGAAATCATCATGAAGAATCGTTTTGAATTAAATCAAAGATTCCCATCCCTAATGCTAACTAAATGCTGCTTGACCTTTGCCCCTGTGAGAACAGCCTGAGGAACAGAAATACGGGAGATTACCTCAGTCAGCCTGAAGAGGGCGCTCCCACTGCAACGTTTCTGATATTCATTTATCTTCTCATCCCTCCAAAGTTTTCTTCCATCAGCCATTGAGCTGCTTAGCCATCCCTCCTCTTCCTCCTCCTCTTCTTCCTCCTCCTCTTCCTCGTCTGTATTCAGATCAGCTGCTGTTGAAGCAGCTCAGCAGGATTTCCATTTTCAGCCTGATATAAAATTTATTGCTCGTGGGCTGCTGAGATCAAATACATGTTTGTGCACCCGGCCTGCTTTCTGTTGCCCTCACACACACACACGCAGACACACACACGCATGCAGACACACACACACACGCACACACACACTGTTTTAAACCACTGAACCAGGATCAGATCTGCCTGCTCTTATTGTAGCGGTGCTGCAGCGTTGTCTCTCTTTCAGTCCCTCTGTGTGTGTGTGTGTTTGTGTGTGTGTGTTCTTGTATATACTACATTTAAAGAACCATTATAACCACTTTGACCCACAAATTGAGGTCATGGTAGAAAGTGGGGACATTTTCCTGGTCCTCACTTTCTTTTCAACAGGAAAGCACTTCTGCTTGTTTGGTTTAGAGGGAAAATGTGAAGTAGGTTTTGGTTAAAGTTTAGGAATAGACTAGTAATGGTTTTGGTTAGGAAATATTTCCAGGTTAACCATAAACACAGTCAGTAAAATGAATGGAAGTCAGATTAAAACCATAAATCTCAGATTTTTCCAGTTTAGTTTTTGTCAAACATTTCAGTATTTTTTTAAGCTCAAGCTCCTGTTAATCTTTCAGGAAAGATTAAGTTTATGAGGTCAACTAAAGTTGACTTCAACATTTTTCCAAATAGATATGGATTTACTGAAGAAAATACGCCCCCTAGTGTTCAGTGCAGGTAAGCGCAGATTAACATGAATGTGAGGAAGAAACAAATGTCAGATCCAAACACAACAGTTTGGATTTCTAACCAAGGAAAGACTGGAACCAAATCCAACCTGGACCAATAACGGGATCAATTCCCACACTGGGACCAATAACTGGATCAGTTCCCAATAACTGGATCAGTTCCCACACTGGGACCAATAACTGGATCAGTTCCCAATAACTGGATCA
>CAEFZX010029877.1:0-16157 GCA_903066825.1 Alfaro cultratus
AGATATTGTGTACAGTTAACACTATATGAGTAGAGAAGACACAGAGGTAATAAACAGGACGTGCTCAGTGAGAGGACCAGGTAGCTGCCAACTGGACCAGGAAGTTCTTTCTGTCTGACATCTGACTCGGTGTGGATACGGCTACAACCCAACAACACACTGGAGAGTTGTTAGCTGTAACTAAGCAAATAACAAGACAAACAAAAGGCCCATTGAGCAACTAGTGGTAAACAAAAGAAAATATAACATACATAATAAAAAAAAAATTAATTAATAGGTATATTGTTTTTATTGATCAAGCATTTCTTTCATTTAGTGTTTGGCTAAAAACAAGTCATTTAATCTATGACTAATACTGCTTTATTTTTTATTTATTTAATAGATTTATGTCATAATGATGCCTCTTTAAGAGCAACGCAATGCATGATGGGAGTGGAAAGTTCATGTTTGCGCCTCTACCAAATCTTCTCTCGACACAGGCAGGCTAGAGGCGATGCTAGCAGTTCTGTGAGTGGGTTCCACCATGTGAAGGATTGTTTTAATTTATCCATAATCCCTGTGCTAGACCTTCTTAAACCCAACAGCTGAGCATCCAGTAAAGCTCTACTCCCATATTTGATAGATTATAATTATGTGCTCTGATGCGGCTTGTTAGATTAAAAGAATATGAAAAATAACCTATAGAATGGTACTTTGTTTTTCAAATTTTCTTTGTATTGATCTGATTAGAGTAATCTTAAGGTTTATCAGCTGTTTGCAGAAAACTATCATAATTAACTAAAATGACAGTTTAAAAACATCAGTCTTTGTATAGTTAGTCTATATAATGTGTTTCACTTGGCGAATTAAGTTATAGAAATAATTCATCGTTTTAATTACATTCCAGTTTATTGACTTTGACTATACAGACTCCCTCTTTTCACCCAGTCCTCTCTGGATTCTCTTATCTTGCTCTCAGTCAGTAATGCTTCATGGTTTTGCTTTTATTTCCCTTTTTGACATTTTATTTAACAGTTTTTACATGTTTCTGCCTGCCTCCTGCCTGCAATTGAGTCCTTACATCAGGGATTGATAATATTCTTGGCTTTTGTCAGTTTTCTTGTAATTGTGCAATTTCTTTCCCCCTTTTTTCTGCAGACTTACTAGGATTTTAATATTTTCCTTCCTATTGCACCAATACATTTACCTATACGTCTGAAGACTTAAAAGTATTCTGTGTGTTTTCTGAACCAAACGGAGATGGTCACCAGAGCTCTGGCAGCTCAGCTCTCTGGTGTGACCTGATGTGAAAAGACGTTTCTGTGTCCCTTTGTGGAGGAGTTTCTTTTTTCTTTTTTTTTCCAGCTGGGAGTTGGTTTGTAGCAGCTTTCAGCTCAGTCAGTAGGGATTTAACAACACTGAAACCAAAAACCTTACCTGGTATAAAGGGCAGAGAGGGAAAAAGCCACCTGTTACTGCTGATCTACGTGGATTGGAGTTGCAGAATAAAACCGACTGAAAGCTTCATTTAAGCAGGACGGCACCACCTTCTGTTTGCTGCTGACATTAGTGAGCTCCAACATGCAGAAGGTTTTAGAGCGAGTAGATCCATTCAAAGCTGAGATGGTTTGGACAGAGGATGATGAACACTGAGTTGATGGGGAGGAGCAAAAAAGCAAAAGGACAAAAGAGGTTTATTAATAACGAAAGGAAGGTGTACAGGTTGTTGGTGTGACAGAGGTGGAAGCTGAAATATGGTGAGATGGAAGTAACAAGATTTAACTGGAGGAACCAGCGAGGAGTGAGAGCAGCAGAAGTGTTCAAGACTGTGACCGACTAAATTTCTTCATGTTTTTCTTGGCAGACATTTCTCTGAAAGATACACACTGCATGGAGGATGCTCATTGTCCTAAAGCTCCACAGAACCAACATGGAAAATACCCAAAGTTTTTAACCCCGGTTGCTCGTGTTTAAGACACTTTAATTGTGTTGTTCAAACAATTGACTCAACTGAAGAATTTGGAAGGGAAGCCGCTGGTGCATTTAATACCCAGTCTATACTGCTGACCGAGAAAATGTAAAGCCCTGTAAACGAACGAATGAAACAACTGTCAGGGTGTTAATCATCCAAACACTGTTAGCAGCTTTCTTACTCCATCCCCGTGTGTGTCTCCTGTGTGAGTGTGTGTCTGCACATGCCCCTTGCTCATTCCTCCGCAGCTTAGGAAAACAGTGAGTGTGCAAGCAGGTAGTCACAACAATCAGAGCTACAAGCTGAAACACTCTAAAGCTGGCTGACTCTCCCTCAAACAGCACCCAGAAACACATTATTCTAAAGCTCTTATACTTTCAGAATCTATCAGCATCCTGTGTGATTGATTGGACTGATAGGACTGTTATCAGCAGGCTGTATGGAACTGGCATTTCTGTATTTCCTCCTCAAATTAAATGAATGTGAAGCTGTCTTCCCCCTTGTAGGGTTAGTCAGAGCTGAGGTTGTGAAACAGAGGAGCCAGACCATGCTTGAGCTTGCCTGGAAGTTGTTACACGGTGCAACAAAAGGGTGTTGACCCAAGAGTTTCAGAAGCTTTTGTTCCAGATGACAGCCATTACTCTTCGTAACAGCCTTGCTAAACGCGCCAGTGGTGTAAGAATCATTACAGCAGCCTGGAAATCTCTCTGGAAATGACGCATCCCGCTGGTAGATAAATAACGCAACCTTCTTCCACTAGTGATGATCTGGAGCTTATACGAAGAGATATGGAAAAAATAAGGATAAGTTAACCAATATGCTGGATGGATGACAAGTTGCAGTTATGAATCATCTGTCCATCTCATGCAAGCTAAGCTTTTTGGTTAATGATTGTTTCACGCTGAATGTTCTGAGAGCTCTTGGGTGCCAGCATTTCCCAAGTAGCCTTGTTCAATCTCCATACAAACCCTGCTGAAGACTTAAAAAACCTCGACCCAGCTGCTGATTTCAAAGGAATGACACCTTTGACAAAAACATGTAAGCATGTTAAATTTGTTTTCCTTTCTTTTTTCTTTTTTTTAAAATATATATTTCTTATTCAAAATATGTGGTGAAAATGTAAAAAAGGGGCATAAGTGCATTTAATGTCTGACAAATGTAAATATGGAAGTAATCCTCCAGGAAAGACATTTGAACACATTTGTGCAGCACAAACAGATGATGGGGATGTCTATAGTTTGGGGTTCAGTGGGAAGAGAAGGTCTCTGAAACACTCTAAGGTTTTCAGAGGTTTGATTTCAGCTTCCCTTCACCACATCGAAGTGTCCTTAGCCAAAACACCGAGTCCCAAGTAGCTTAGCATTGCCGTTTTGGTGTGTGAGAGCTGATGTGCTAATCTCACTTGTACTCTTGTCCTGTGAACTCTCAATCTCAAAACTATGTTTTGCTCTTTTTTGAATAAATGTGAATAAGTAGAAGGTGGTGTTGTCAGGGTTTTGGAGAACTAATGAATGCAGCCTGATTCCTAGAAGAAACATCTGTCTTACATCCAAATAAGGATAGATGCTTATTTGCTGCTCTGATCCAAACCTGCTTGGATCAGAGCAGGTTTGCCTCCAAAATATCTGCCAGTTATTAGTGTAGCCCACATTACACTGAATAATGCATCGTCTTAATTCAAGTGAGCTTGGGTTCATCAAACAGACATCAATCAATAAATAATAATTCTCTCTAACATTTTACTCCTATCTAGGACACATTACATCACAGTGTGTGTTACAGAGACTGACATCTGCACCAAAAAATGTCTTATCGGAGAAAACAAGCTGAAGTGTTGCACATGAATGACACACATACACACACAGCCAGTCCTGCGTCCAGGTGGGGTGTGTGTGTTGGATTCTGGCAGGAAACGCGCCCGTACCTGAAAGCTGACGGACAACCTCCGTAAGACAAATCCCAACATGTTCTCCAGCCATCCTCCCACTTCTAGCTGACACCCACACAACACACATCATTTAAGCACTATAGTCCACCCGTTTCTTTAGTCTGTGACAGGGTGGCAGGTCTCATGCGTGGTTTTACTGGAAACCTTCCCTCTGGGAGGCAGCACCGTTCTTGTGTGTTCAGCTTTGTGTCGGTAGATTCTCCGGAAGGGTGATTGCAGGAAGGTAGGTAAACAGAGGAAGCTTATGTTGGAGAGGTGAGGATGTGTGTTCAATCCAGGTCCTTCTGTCTTTGAATACTTTTAGACCATTTCTGGTTTTGTGTACGGATTTTCTTCTATCTGGTCAGATTTTTTCTTTGGTTAATATGGGTTCTTACAGAGGGCAATTTTAATAGCCATTAAGACAAAAAGTGTGAAAGAGGTGTTGGTTTGCTGGTTAACCTTGAATTTTCTCTGCATGTAACAGAAGCAAATCATAACGAAGGACATGTTTTGGATTTGATTATGTTAAAAAGTCTGAGAAAAACACTGATGTGGTTGATCACACTGTGTCCTGATTAAGACAAACATTTCCCACATTGCACCAATAAAAGTTAATGAGAGACCATTTGAAAACATTGCATTTACGATAACGCAGATTTTCTAACCGAGGTCTTACATCATTACCCACTCTGCCTTTAGCCTCTGTTGATGACCTTTTAAATAGTTTAAGTTTCATGACTATAATGGATGGCAGTTCTAAGATTATGAGATTCAATCTAATGTAACTTAAGGGCAGATGTCATGATGTGCTTTCCGTCTTTAAGCATTTTGCACAGAGCCAATAACACAACACAGCAGCCACAAATTTCGGCAGCACCAGAACCCCGTATGTCACAGTCCGTGGAAGCTTTGGAAGCATCTGGCTTTCAATTAAGCCTCAAGGCTTTCAATTAAAAAGAAATCAGCATGGAAATGTGACACTTTGTTGTTATTGCAGAGCTATGGCATGTGATGGCCTTTGCATGGCTCTCTATGCCCATGAATGTTAGCTGTTTGGACCTTACACACAAGCATACACCTGGATTCATACAGTTTCTATCTCAGCTGAAGTACAGCTTTCCACTCAGAGTGCATTTCCACTACAGCCTCATGAGGGTCGAAGAGACCCTGTTTCTTCCCACTGTCTGTTCAAAATAAAGGCTGAAAAAAACCCAAATGATGTTGTCCCCTGCCAGGACTTTAGGAGAGTTTCGAATCCTTGTTGCAGATCACTCCTCGCGTATTTCTTGAAAGCATGACATTGTTTTACTTGTTAGAAAGATGGAACCGGACACCCACGGACATGTGACCACAACAACTCACGTGGCGTCCTGAGGGATATGTTTCTATAAACTTGAGAAGTCCAGTTACCTTCTACTTAAACACTTTGGATCGTTCTGTACAGCCAAGAATCTACATCAGCATACCAGTATTTTTAAATCTCATTGAGCTCAAAAACACAACAAACAAATTAAAGTTCTTAAATTAGGCAAAGATTAGACATCTTTGAAAGAGAGAAATGCATTTGCAATTAGTTGTTGGACAGTTTTCAGTGTGGAATGGCAGAAAAGTATTTCTGAGACACATTTATGAATCAAGGACTTGATACTTTACTTTTGGAGAAGTCAATATTTGGGGGAAAATTGGAACCTCTGTCAACATAGTCCAGAAATCTGGTCTGTATTGGGAGACAGACATCACAACACACTAGAGAAATGTCTCCAGTTCCTTGACATTTATTTTTGCAAAATGAGTTGGAGTTAGGGAAACAAATGTGTGATACTCAATTCAAAATGTTGTTTATACAAAGAAAACTCTATCTGAAGTATGTCTCATTTTGAACTCTGTTTTTTTTCTTCTATAGGAGAAGGGAACTGCTTGAGCTGCCTGTTTTGGACCAAGGTTACTAACGGTGGTCTTGAATGACGGCATCTGACAGATGTTCAGCGGTCATCTGAAAGGACTCTCAAGGAATTGATTTTGTTGCAAATCAACATTTCAATGGAAAAGTTCAAAAAATGGATCAGCACTTTCTGGATGATGTTTGGGATGTTTTGCTCCGAGAACCTTTACATGTAATTTTTTCATTCCATATTTTCTATTTCAAAATACCTGCCTTGGAACTTATTTGGTACATCTAAACTTCTTCAGTCTCCTCATCCTGCTTAAAACTTCAGAAACCCCTGTGTGTGTTTTCCTCCCCCCCACCTTGATTCCAGATTTAAGAGAACGTTTTTGAAAGCGCCACCCGGTGTTTGCTGGGTTTCGACTTGAGTGACTTTAGACATTTTGACTGGATCACACTGTCCACATGCTCTGACAGGTCATTTGGGGTGTGAAGTCAGCAGCCACACTTCCAATCTGATAACAGCGTTTGACCCCCGGTGTCACAGAGCTGCCAGTCACACTGTAACATCAACCATTATGGAATCTGTGGCGGCTAGAATGGCCATGGTGACCGACTCGCCCAACCCGTCACTGAAATCCAGGACTACCTTGACAACAGATGAAGACTCTTTTGTGAGCACCGCCAGCCTTCCCTGCAGCCACTTCCTGTCTGCAAACTTCACTGCTGTTGGTGAGTGTTTGCCCATCTGACCTGCCGGTGCTTTGAGTGTGATGATAAGTGCTTGCTTTTCTAATTAAGTAAGACAATGTGATAAAGCTCTTTGTGTGTGTGTGTGTGTGTGTGTGTGTGTGTGTGTGTGTGTGTGTGGACCTGTGAAGTTGAGTGTTGTGGCGAGTTCAAGCTATTGTTAAGCTGGTTGGAATGCAACACAACACCTACCGAGCAAATTTTTTTTTTCTTTCTTTTTTATTTTTAGAATACTTTATTTTGGATTTTTTTAAATAACAACATCACAATTATTATCTGACAGGATAAAATCTGTTCAGGATCCAGCAAAATTCAAATAATGAGGCATATCTGAAGTAAAATACATTTACAATGATATAACACGACAACAAAAAGACCAAAAGGACAGGATGGGGGAGGGCCGTAAACATTACGGATTAAATAAAAACTTATATGAATCAGAGATCGCCAAATGTCTTTTAAGACCAAACGTTTATTTGCACAATCCATCCACAATCCAACACCGTGTTTATGATGCTTATTACATAGTGCAAGATGATTATTTTCTTTAAGTTTTTCTTAAAGAAGCTGGATTGATCTGCGTTTTTCCACAGCTGCAGTTGAACCATCTGCCTCCTGTTAATGAATGTGTTTTCACAGGAATGAAGGCAACCGGACCTCCTAAAACCATCAGCTACCCAGCATCTATTATCCCTCTCTGAATGCATCTGATTGTCCTCTGTGTATTTCTGTGGGCTCTACATTTCTCTCTCTGTGTGCTGAGGTCAAGAGGTCAATGAACTGTCAGGGCTGCTGATGCTCTCTGCTGGAAAGACTCTAAAATCAATTCATGAATTCAGAGAAGGTCAGAATCAGAGCTGAAAAGCTTAGAGGGGCGTCTGGTGGATGTGGATGCTACCAGTTTACAAATATGATCTTTGCAGAACTTTATTTCAGTTTTGGATGTAGCAAAGACAGTGCTAACAAAGCACCATGGTTTATGTGAGTGTAATCACTTTATTTTCTTCAATACAAACACACGTTTGTACCTGCATCATCGTTTCGGTCTTTGTGATGGCTTTCTGACCCTAATCACTTATGTTTAGATAAAGTCCAAATGATTGCAATGATGAAACTAATGTAAGTGTAGCAACAGATGAGGTCGGGTAAGACAGCAGACCGACTCTAGCCTGACTGGTGACCCAAGTCATTTCAAATGCTGCTCTTTTAGACAGGCAATAGTTTTTGTGACAGTTTCACTCATAAGAGGAAATGCATATTTTTTTCAGCAATTTGACTTGTGTCTTTTTTTTTTCTTGATCATTTTTACAAATCAGATGGTTTTGCTCCAGGTATTTGCTCTCCACAGCTTTCTTCTCTCAGCTTTTCAATTTTTGACTTTTGAAAGCACCATGTTCTCTGTCTTCTCTTTTCTTGACCTTTGTTTTATTTGTCGGTTCTGTTGACATCTGAATATCATGAACTACTTTTTGTATCCTGATTAAATTACTTCTCATAATCCTCTGCTACAGTTTGAATACTGTGCTGGTGTGAGGGAACGGTTTAATTGAGTCTGAAACAAAACTGTGTCCACAAGAGCTTCTTATTTCAATGTAGCTGCGCATAATATCACCAGAAACCGATTTAGTATGGTCTCTTCAGTGCAGGGGCTCCTGTTCTCTCCTGTCCAGAACTGTCCATGCAAGAATAATCAGCCTGATGTTTTGAATAGTTTATTGAGTGTATTAATGTGTGTGTGAATGAGAGAATTTGGGGTCTTTCAGACCAGGTAAAGCATTCATACAATTATAGATCATTTACTATTTACCAAGTGATATCAAAGCACTTTATGCTCATGGACACTGAAGTCCTATTTAGAGGTTTGAAAGATGATCTTGGCATTTTTCTTAAGTTTCTATTGTGATTCTGTTAAAAAATCTCAGTCTAAACATCTTCCCTGTCCAACACACCTAATTCAGAAGCCTCCTAATTAGCCGTCTATTGAATTCAGCCAATTCATTCAATCTGAACGAATTCTTGACAAGACAGAATTGGCTTTGCCATCTCTCTGTGCATTTCTGGGTTTTAGATGAGCATAATCTCCAAAAGAGTCAATTTTGGCCAAACAATGAGAAATTTTGAGATTAATTTCTGAAATAAAAAAAAATAAAAAAATAAAAAAAATTATACAAATCTTTTACTTTTTTGAATTTCCAAGTTTTTTTCTAGAACATTTCTGAAATGAATCTCAAAATTTCAGAGTTTTTAGGCAATAATTTACTCTTCTTTTTCCATCTTCACTGCCCCTAATAAGTCGTTTTATTCAGCGGCTTTTGAAAACTATCTTTAGATGATTTCACAGATTTAATATTGTGAAAGAATTGATTATGCAAATACAACCCATCAGCTGCCTAAACAGCAGGCCCCATGCTAATGGTGCTGATTGCAGTAGATGAATTTAACACATTTTAAAAAACACATTCTGTATCAGTGTGAACAAGCATCGTCACGTTAAACTACAAATAAGAACTGATTAGTAGTTTGACCTTTAGTTTCATCAAGGATTTCATAGCTGCACGCATCAGCAAGACTCAATGAATATAAAGCAAAACCCCGAACTGCTGCTTAATCAGGCAAAAATATGTGAAGACATTGGAGAGCTGAACGCTGCCTAAATAATGAAATCACTGTAAAGGTCAAGGAGGCAGAAGTAGCATTTGTGGTCCTGGAAAGAGTGATTTTCTTGCTGTTGGAGTCGCAGTGCTTTGTTTGTCTGCATGGCTGAAAAGGACACAAATGTCAGTCAGCAGCAGTCAGAGAGTCTGATGTGGAGTCCTGCTGCAGGAGCACCAGAGGGAGAGCAGAGCATGGCCTGAATACACCAACACTCCCACTATGTTTCAAATGATGTCTGTAGGTAGAGGCACACTGGAGAACATTAACAAGGAGGAATCTAATAACTGGAATTAAAGGAACAACGAAAAAAATGTTTGCAACCCTTCAGGTGATTTTAGATATGTACTCTAAAACTGTAGAAATGTAATATTTGCCTTGTGCTCAAGGCAAAACTTTGTGATGTCAAAAAAAGAGGCAGTATTCTCAGAGTAAAGTCAGAACTTTATTATTCTGTGAAATAATGTTAAAAAAGGAATCAAGGACATAAAAGTGAAAATAGAAAAATATTGAGATGCACATTTTGTTTCGTGTGGTGCAACAGTAAAAGGGATTCAAATGATTATTCATATCTAAACCAAATTAAATTAACTTTATTGTCATACTTGTTGGTATTTACTAAGGAGTATGTGTTCGTCAAAATGAAACTGCATTTCTTTGGAATGATTATTATTCTAAATGATTACAAATTGATTTTTAAAAGGTGATAAACTGACTAGTAATGCAGCAGCTTGTGGAAAAGGGTGAGCAGCAGAAGAATAGGTAAAGAATAGTTCATCCGCCACTGATTGACAATCTATCTAATTTCAACATCCTTTTATTTTTTCTAAATATGAATTGAAGCCATGTGCGCACATCTGTCAAATTCTTGATTCTGGTTCTGGTTGGAGGTGATGGCTGCAAGGTGCATGAAGAGCGACTGAAAACATTTGCAGTGTTTAGCTCCATCCCAAAACGTCCAACTGCTGCCTCTGCTGCAGGCTGATGCTGCTTCAGATGTAATTAAAATCCATCTGCCGTGTCTCAGCGCCGCTGGTCGCCTGTCAGTCTGAGGCTGTGTGCTGAGGAGCTGATGTTGACAGAGCACAAACCAAACGAAGCCACGGATAGTTGAGCAGCGCCAAAAGTAATTTCTTTCAGACTCAGAGGTATCCAACTCAGCATAATAGAGCTAAAAAATGGCATTTTACATGTGAATTGCTAACTTGCTGCTTGTTGTTGTGTTCTATGGGAGTGTGGGATCAGAGGGGCTGAGTGAGTCAGCGGTTCACCATCTTACCTTCTGCTTTGTGCTTGAATGTCTCAGAATTAGCCTTCTTTGTGGCCTTTGGTTAATTTCTATGGCAGAAATAAACAACCAGCACAAGGTGCTCCACAAGAGGGACAGGCTTAAATGTTTTAATCTAAGCCAGGGCTGTCCAGAATGTGACCCTGAAGTCTTGCCACCTGCCAGTCTGGGCAGATTGGATCTCAAAAGATTCCTCAGAGGAGTCCGAGGGGCAACTGGAGGTTTTGTTTTTTTCTTTTCTTGGTGCTTCAGTTCATTTAGTCACTTCAAAAACTACTTTAGGACGTAGACGTCCTGTTGACAGAAACCCAGGAAAGACTGAAAGTCTATTCTAGGTAATGGTGCAAAACCCGGCAGCCTACTGGCAGTTTGGACTGAGCTCTGTTGGATTTTCTAGCATCGAACAAGCCGGTTAAAAAGTTGGTTTGGTTTTGCCTTTCTGATTGCAGCATCTTTCGGTCCTTGAAAGGTTGACGACTGATTTATTTGAAATGTAAACAAAAGCATCCGAACAAACCAGCTTACAAATATATTGAATCAAACACTTTACTGTGGTTACTGTACCGAAGCACAACAGAATTAATTTCTGTTTAAGTGATTTTTTATTTCAATTTATTAACATTTATACCAATAAATGTTATTTTATTAACACTTAATAAAATAACTTGTCAACTAATAAGCAATTTCCCCTCGGGAATCAATAAAGTATGTTCTATTATATTCGCTTCTACATTCAGGACTGGAACTCTATGATAGGTGCAGCCATGCAAGTTTGTCCTGATGACCAGACTCTTCATTGTTCCTTTTACTAATTCAAAATATTATTGTTTTTTTTATTGTTATTACCTCTGCAGTAGATCTGTAGGATTTCATATGATTAACTTGAATATGTTGTGTTGCTCTGAGAAAGGCTGCAAAAATGAGTTTTAAATGTGTTACAAAACAAAAACAGCCAGAAGGAGGCAGTGTAACTCCCACAGTTAAGCGCCTATTTTTTAAGCCAGACACTTCGCTATCCTAAAATCCTCTCAGTGTAACTTGACAAAAGAAGGAAAAACACAGAGCTGTGATTAAATAATTCAGATTTCTCACGATGAAAGGCTGATTTGATGAGATTCATCGCTCTGTCTTCTCTCTGGATGAAGAGCTCCAGGGTTAATGAGCTGCTTCCCTCAGTGCCTGACCGCAGCACTAAACCCTTTCTGGAAGCCGTTCTATTTATAGTGATGGTTGACATGCAAACTGAAATGTTCTTGAATTTTGTTGCGTTAGAAAGGTTGGGATTAAGTTGTTGTGATGCATTCTCTCTGTGGATGTATTTCATTAAAACAGTTGGAGTTTCATGAGCCTGAGTTAAAGGATAAGCCGTATCTATCAGGACCTGGCTTGTTTTGAGTTGTTTGGGGGTTTTGATTGATTGATTCTAGTTTCACATCAACTCTCCACTTCTGGCACTTCTGCATTTGGGTCCTACTTTACCTGAACACATCATGACAGTACTACTGATATTCAGATAGAAATTCTTTGAGTAATTTTATCTGCAGCCTTTAATCTTTTCTCATTTGCTTTGTACATTAAATTACTGTGTATTTTCTAAATCATATAACCAGTGAATTTCCATAGTTAACATAAAGTCTCACAACTTTTTACTGCAAAGTTTAATTTTCCTCTAAACTGCGACGCTGAGCCCAGAAGTAAGGCCTTATGAATGTCTTGGTATTGCAAACAAATTGGCAACAGATTGTGTTTTTGTGACACACTGTTGGGATTTCTGATATTTTCAGATCCAGTTAATCCTCCCTGGTGGGTTAGGATCCTTTTTATGCCTTAAAGATTGATTGGTTGGAACTATGAGACAAATGCAACAATGAAAATGCATTTGTCTCATAATGGTCAGGTATGGTCAGAAAGGCAGGTAAAGTCCAAAGGCAAATCTCTGAAAGACTTTCAGAAAGCCTGGATACCGTATATAAAATGACAGACAAATGTCTTGGCTTCCAAGGTAAAAATGAGCAAAAGGATTTCAAATGAATTCATTTCTTACTAAAATATCTGAAAGGTGCAGGAATCTGTCTCATGATGCCTGGAGTCACCAACTCTGATCTGGTTCTGAACATTTTCTGGATCATTCAAACGCTGAAAAACCCAATGAATGACTCTTATTCAGACTTCTGCTCCTCATTGTTCCCTGAATATATCAACAGAAATTAAATATATTCATATCAAACCTTCTAGAGATGATGGACAACCTAATGAAGTACATTGCATGACCGGAGTCACCAGCCCTGCTCTAGTCAATCCTTTGGGAAGCGACAGCCTCACCAGATCTAGTAAAGCAAATTCATTTGATGTTCAGGCAAGACCCTATAGGGAAAACCCTCCTGAAAAATCCTTCACAGGATAACTTCAATCTGGCTCTATGTGGGCACAGAGTGATCTTATCGTTAACAAGCAGGAGGCGACTCTAAATAAATCCTTTTTCTCCAGTGATTGGAAGGGAGGTGTCCAAGCAGGCAGCCAGAGTTCACTGCAGACAGCCACACAATGCAAACCCAGACTCCTTTTACATGAAACACAGCCTTCACTGGAGTATCACAAGCCTCCCTGCAACCATAAGCCTGAACAGTGTGAAAATAAAATCCGGGCCAGCATACATTTTAATGAAACAACTATGAATTTATTGAACTTTATCTGTGTGCAGAAGCTTTGAGCTCTGCTGAGGGAGGATGCGACTAAAGCTCAGCCTCATTTCACCTGCTGTCTCTGGACCAGCACACAGGGCCTGGATTCACCAGAGGCCTCATTTTCTCCACCACGGCCAAAGACATGTAGTGAGATTGCTTCCAAGTTTGAATTATAGTCAGTCAAACTGATCTCTGGGGGGATTTCCTCTATGAATACCAAGACATGGAAATATGGGGTAGAAACTTTTTCAATAATCCACATAATTTTTACACTAAATTATGTGGATTATTGTGGCCCAATGCAGTTTTCAACAATATTTATATGCTCATAATATTTACATTTTCTTTGCAGAAATAATAATAAAAAAGTCAAGTCCAGCAGGAGCGAACGGTGCTGATCGATGACTTGATCCAACCTGGGTTTCCTTAGATACAAAACGTCTTGGACCAATTTCAATAATAAACTGGAATCAACTGCGTTGTTTGACACCTTTGATGCATTTGGCATATTGCAACATCAACAAATTGAATTAACATTTGTGTGTGTGTTGAAACGATGTGTGGCGAAGTGTCTCTATATAAATAGACTGAAATAAACTGAAAATGAATGTGAGTGGATAACATGAGACAAGACAAAGATAAAGGTACATTCAGCGAGTGTTTTGATATATCGATGTTTAAAGCCTTCTGAATAAATCTGACACAGACATATTTCATGTAGAACAGGCAAAGTTCAATATTTCAGGTTAAAAAGAAATTATCTGTCAATTATGGGGTTTCAAGAGATATTTATTTCTGACCTTTTAAAAGCTAAAGCTCTCTTCAAAACCAGGTTTTGAAGACAAAGGATCAAAAGAAGTTTGAAGTCTAATGCAGGAAAATAATGAACCAACAAAACTTTCTGGGCCACAGTTCCAAAAGATATCTTTGACCCGTTACAACATTAACAAAAAAATAAATAAAATAAAAATAAAACATCTGCAGGGAAATACGTTGTTGGCAGCATCATTCTGCGGTGTTTTTTGTGCTGCTCAACAACATTATGAAGTTCCAAATACTCCTAATCTGCATGTATATTGTGGAGAATTGATCCGTTCTCCATGCCGAGTTCTTGATGTATGAGGTTGAAGAAGAGTCGGTAAGTTGAATTCATGAATTTCATTTATTAATACCAACATACAGCTGGTCCATAGTTCATGCTATCCTTAAGGGCTAGCAGAACAAAATGGCAACAAAAGTTTTTCATTCCCTTTGTTAGCCTCTATCTAAACTACGCCATAAAGAGGCCTTTAACCTTAGCTCTCATTTGCATTTCCTAACATGTCATTTCCTTTAGCTTTAGCTTTGCAACTAGCTAAAAGAGATAGAAGGAAAAACACAGAATTATTTATTCCCAACCTGAAAACCTTGAGAGTTTTCAGCCATTTTGGAATGGGGTTACATGAAAGAGATTCCCTCCCAATCTCAGATCCTTGGAGAACATTTGAGTGGGCGAAGCAACATGGCTGTCGGCCATGTTGCTTCTTTGCTGTGTCAATAACCATTGAATAAACTTTAGAAATATTGTCACCTTCCACTGGGTCCATAAGCAAATATATAAGAAAAGACTCAAGAGGCAAGCTGCATTTAGAATTTATCCAACTATCTAAAAAGCAAAGAGCTGAACTGATACTGAACTGATACTGAACTGACACTGAACTGATACTGCTGATGGTGTGTCAGAAGAAAATAGAGATGGAAGAAAGTTAAAAAACAGTGGTGGTAAATCCCATGAAAATATTTGAGGGTAATAATGGGAGACAAAGAGGAAGAGGAGCAAACTGAGGTCACATGTGAACTCTTCAACAGAAACCAACATCAGAGGAGAAGAAAGAGGATGTTTCCAGGCCCGGAGGGAAAGTGTAGCATCTGTCATCTGAGCACAGAAAAGAGATTTTGTCCTCGGTGGCACCTTCACATTTCTGTGCTCAAAGTTCTTGTCACACAAGCAGCAGCATGTATTATGAATGCTGGGAGCAGAATCATGGTTTCCGCTTCGAAAAGTTGAAGAGCTCCTCGTCTTTGTTATGCTCTAACTTTTGTCTTCCTAATTAGTAAAATTAAACATCAGCTGTAAAGAAAAAAATATCCTTTTTTTTTTTTTACATTGTATACATTGTTTCTACTATCTACTCTTGGCTTAAAATCTTTTAAATGAGTTTCTGTAGACAGTGACGTTTTCTCCAGTAGATTAGTGTCATGATGTGTGTTGGGATGGTGGACCCAAATTCAGCAGGCAGAGGCATAGAGTAGATGCATGAAGAGTAAAGGAAAATGAGCGACAAAAACCACAGGTGTTGCAGGGAGCCAAAGCAAAGCAAAAAGATAAATCCAGGAGAAACAACAGCAGGGTACTGGCAAGGAAGTAATATAAGAATAATGGAGAGATAACAGGACAAACCAGAAAGGAATGACTGAAAATGGGTTGTTTATATACTGGGGAGCTTGATTAGTGAACAAGGAGCAGATGGCTGATTGGTGTGAGGAGAGAGAAAGAGTGGCACATGGGTCGAGGGAGAGAACCCTACTGGGTAACTAGGGAAATTAATCTAACACTAACAAACATCTAGACAAGGGATATAATAGAGCTAAAGTAACCATAGGACTGAACTAAGGTCAAAGAGAAACAAAGCTGATCTGCACTGGGGACAAGAAAATCATTCTAATAATAAGGAATAACTAAAGAAAAGAGACATAAATGGACTGGAGCAACTAAGAAAGGACTGAAGCAAAGGAAAACAGAAACAGCTTATTTAATTAAAGAATAGAAACTAAGCAACACAGAAATAAACAAACCCAAAAGCAACACAAACAACCCAAGATCCTGACCCAGAGAAGAAGACATAATCTGACCAGCCTGTTACTGTGAGCAATCATCCAGGTGTATATGATACCCAAATAAAGGAGAAAACCCTTGAGCTCTTTTCCTTCCTCAAACAAAAGAGATTTGGTTGTTTAGAGATTTCCTTTATAGGATT